>JAHLSL010013733.1:10322522-10483638 GCA_025920805.1 Petroica traversi | reverse complement strand
GCAGCCGCGGCGGCCAGAGCTGCACCCCGGGCGGGGTTTGGTCCGGCGGAGAAAGAGGGGAAGGGCGCCGAGCCCCGTCCGGACACTGCCACCGCCAGCGGCACCATGGGCTGCCGATTCCCGACTCTTCCCAATCGCCTGCCCCACCTCATCTGCTGTATGCGACTTTCCATCTTCCTTTCCCCCAGCCTCCCCTCTTCGCGTTCCCCTGTGTATGTCCCAGGCCCCGCAGGGAGAGGATTCAGGGAGGCTGGTGGGACCAGCTCCTGATGCATGCCTTAGGCTTTGAGCACAGCCCAACCACTTGCACCCTTTCTGCACCTCTTGGCTAGGAAGAGGGTGAGAACTGTGCGTGTGGACTCCAGAGCCAGGTGTGTGCATGCCAACAACACTTGTTTGCTCTCCATCAGTCTGAAATGTACATAACCCTCCAAGCTTTCAGGTGTGAAGATCTCAGGCCAGGAGCTCTAGCACAGTAGAGGGAGTCACAGTCAACTCAGTAGATATAATGAGAATGGGAATCAATCCCTGTGACCTCCAGGGGACTAGTGAAGGTTTTTGAGATGTTTACTGGAAATTTGGAGGGGTCTCCTAAATGTCATCTGGATATCTGCCAGGACAAATATTTCTGCAGAAGGCATCTTCTTAATTTCCATCAGATGACAAGATGGACAGACAAACACAAACATTTCTTGTGAAGCCCTTTGGGCATCATGGCTTTTCCATCAATGCAGTCATCTGCCTACTGAGGGGAAATTTCACAACTATCTTCCACTAAATGAGGCATTTGTGATGAAGTGGTCACCTTTCTTGGGACCATGTCCCCGTCTCTGCAGGAGCAACAGATTTGTGAGATTTGTGACTCAGAAATAATGTCTGTAAGAATTACTTTATTAGATTTTTTTTTAACTTCACAGTATTTTTTTTCCTAACTGTGCCATCTGAAGAAAAATTAATTTGCATGAAAGAGATTTCTTCTAAGTACAGCAGAGTAAAATATTCCCCAAAGTTAGCTACTTTATAAATATTAAACAGTATTATACATAAATATAAATGTTCACTTAAAAGTAATCTTAACTTCTTTCAGTACAGACAATCCAGTCATAGGCACCTGGAATAAAAGTTCCAAGTGCAGCCTCTTTGCAGGCAGCAAATGGGACAATGACAGAACAACCTGTTGAAAAGAAACAGGGTGTTTGGTGTCTGTACAATAAAGGCATCTGATAAATGCATGTGTGCACACCAGAAGGGGACAGGAGAAGGCCTTCCAAGAAGCAGTGCTTGGTTTGGCTCAGCGGTGCTGTGCAGGTTGTGCTACCTCTGTCACAACATTATTTACGTGCAGTTGTGAGATGGGTGGTGGATGCAAGTGCTGTGTGCACAAAAAGTTATTCCTGGCTCCCACCCTGAGCAGAACAGAGCAGTGGATACAACACGGTGCCTGCATTAAAGTCTGGGGACCTTGGCGTGCTGGAATGAATGCCGTGGTTACACCGTTTATAGTGACACAGAATCCCAGCATTTTAAGTGAAAGATCATTAACTTAAACTTACTGCACATATTGGACAAAATGAGCTCAACACATTATTCTTTTGCATGGGTTTTGTCAATGCAAAGCCACTAATTTTATTTAAATAACATAAGGTAATGAAGCCAAGACAGAGATTGCCCATCTATAATACTGTGGGAGTTTATTTTTCCTTGCTATTAAAAGCTGCTGAAAGCCCATTTTTTAGCTTATGCGTTATTTAGCTCACATGACCCAGAGTGAAAGGAAATGTTAGGCAGATGTCTTAGCTGCACTAATAGGATGGTTGAAATAAATGGAGAGCAAACCTGCTAGTTCTTAATCACAAAATAATGTACCTGCCTCTCCCTGTGCTGCTGGTGCAAATCTCTTGGTAAGGAGGGTTACTGAGAGCCCTTTCTTGATGGAAAGTAAAGTAGCTGCTGAAAGATTTCCAAAGTTCTATTAAGAGCTAACAAAAGCTACAAAAACTTCAGAATTGATTATATTTTCCTGTACAGATCATGAAAGTGTTTTGGAGCTGCTTGCGATAAAACTCTTTTTGGTGAAGAAAAAGAAAGCATGTCTGCTGTCAGGAAAAAAAAAACCAGGAAGAGAAAAATGATCCATTCAGACCTAAATAAAGTGTGTCTTTACAGTGTAAAGGTTGCCTCTTTTAAAACAAGCTAAAAAGCTGCTTGACATTATGCAGTATGGTCTCATTTTTTGTTTATATGTGTCAACATGATGTATAGATCTCTTATACAGTCAAGCGCTCCATACTGTAATTTCTAAGTTACCTTTGAAATACGAAACACGATTTCCTAGTCACAGTACGACTGCTCAGGCAGTAAGTGGTGGTTTCTTTGGTGTTGTAACAGAGGAAACCATGCTGTTGTTGAAGCAAGTGCCCTTGGAAGTCATCTGAGTACCAGGAATATGCACCAAGTGGCTGCATGCCTGGGGCAGCAGCTGTGTTTTGGGCCACAGCTGCCAGCTCCTGGGTGATGTAAAATGCCCTTGGTCATCCCTAGACCTGCAGGAGATCCCTGCAGCATTTGGCCATTGCCTGGAAGAGCTTTGAGCAGTCATTCCCTTTCTTTATATAAGATGATTAAAGTTTCTAGTGAATTCATTGTGCTGGGGACATGAGTGGCTGTTCTGGTCTGCACTGACATGCAACACTGGACCTGCAGTCCCATTCCTGGAGATGTGATTATTGTGACTTAACTGGTGAACAAGGGGTGAGACACTGATTTAGGTAACAACTGGACTGAAAATGTGGCAGCTGCCTGGTTTGTTGGGGCCTACAAGGTGCCCACCTCGTGCTGGAGCCCAGAGAACCTGCTCTAGCAATCTAGTTAAAGCTATCCCTAATTGCCGTGTTTATTAGAGTTATTGTGAGCCAGTGCCAAGGTCTGTTCTTTAGCCTGGGGGCTAACTGCTGCCTTTTGACCACATCCTTCTCACTCCTGCCAGAGAGGGTGGCTGCAGGGTGTGGCTCCTGGCCCCTGTGGACTTGTGCATCCATGTGGGATGGTGTTTCCTGGGACAGCATGGGTCCCAGCATGCCAGTGACTGTTCTGCCAGGGTGATAGCATCAATGGTTGGGCCTGGCAGCATCCCTGCAGTGTTTATTTTCCTGGGATAGGTGCAGCCAGCGTGTCTGCACGTGCTGCTTCAGGCAGACCTCCCAGTGCAGCAGGAACAAGTCCTAAGCAGGGGCTCTTCTCTTGCTGTTGTGGGAGAAGACACCATGCTTCTGAAATTGGTGTGAAATGTGGAAAATAGGGTATAAGAGAAGCCTTCTCTTCCAATTGGTATTTGTACAACTTTATTGTAGATGCTTACTTGGATTGCTTAACTTGTATATTTATAGGTGAAATTTAACATGCTGTGGGGAACACTGTAAATAAGTTGTGTTTAAGAGTTCATCTGGGCAGAGTCCTGTGCCCAAATTCCCTCCATAGCTGAAGTTCCTTTATTCTTTACGAGCCATTTTCCAGGGAAATACCAACAGATCATGCAAAGCTTTTCTCCTAAAGCCTTTCATGTAGTCGTTCTCTAGCAGAAAGTCATTCAAAGGACTAAGGAATCATGAACTCATGACCTATTCTAGTCTCATACTTTGAAGTAGAGCCTGATAAGAGAGGGTTTAAAACTTGCTAATTAACAGTAATTGTAACAGCTGTCACATGGTGCTACTGTTTTAATTGGCATTAATCATGGCTGCATCTGTATTATGCTGCCCCTGGGATTCTGGTGTATTTAATCTCAGAATGTGGCACCTTCTGAGAGATTATGAGATCATAAAAGCATGAGGGCAACATATTTGTCAGGGTTGAAGGTCACTAATCTGTGCTGAAAGCAGCCAAGAGGAGCAAGCCACGCAGAGGGAGAACTGGAACCAACAGCGACACTTTACAAAAGTGGTGAGCTTTCCTGTTTGGGTTCTCCCTCCCAATGTTTTTTCTGTATTTCTGAATCTGAGTTCCACTGTCAGGTGTTGGCATAAGGAAGGTCTTTTAGAAGTATTCATTAGCTTGTAAGTTCTGCCATGATAAGCTGTTAAAAAAAAAACTCCAAACAAACAAACAAACCTCAAAACCTGACATACCAAACCTCATAAAATTTTATTAGATAAGGAGCAGAATCTTAGTTCTTTTGGAACAAGATCCATGTTAGCCTGTTACTAAGGATAGGAGGAAGCATCTGAGTTTTCTGAATGACTGTGTTGCATTCAGCAGAATATTTAGCTCTGTGCTTGTGGCAGATTGCAGCTGTAACTGTGTTGTCCTTGTAAACCACTGGAATGTCAGATAGCAGTGGTTATCCCTAGCTCTTGTGGTTAGGCAGATGTTCCTGTTAGGATGAGCAGAGACACATTGTCACTGGGGTTGGTTATGAGAACAACTGGGCTGTAAATCTCCAGCCTCTTGCTTGTATGTAAATCTTCATGTAGAGACAATTAACTGATACTTTTTCTTCTCCTTGCAAATGTGGAGTTTTGGTAGTGTTAGTTTAGTTTTGGGGTTTTTTTGGGTTTGTTTTGTTTTTTGTTTTTTTTTTTAATAAAATGGTTATGATGTGTGCTGGCCACTCGCTCGTATTACTTCAACATGCTGGCTTACATTGGGAAAACTTAACTACTACTGAAACTAGAAACATTTATTTGGTCTCTGTGTTAAGAAAGATACATTTATTATTACACTTCAACAGAGCAGAAAACATGTCTCGTTACAAATTCAGAGAAATAGCTCACAGACAAAATAAGCATAGCAACAATTTATAGAGCTGTGAATTTACCCATATGAAAATCTTCAGCAGCTAGCAAAAAAAGTTCTTAAAACTTGGGGCTATAGTCTGGGATGAAAATACAAACTGACATATTTTATTTATACCAGGCTTCTTTTAAAGTCACTCAGTAGGAGCACTCTTGCCTTGTTTCTCATGAAATCTCTGCATGAGTTGTGCATAGATCTCTCTCTCTCTCTCTTAGCAAGGAAAAGTGTGGGGGAACTGTACCATGATCTTGCATACACCTCTGGGCTCTCCAGAGTTAGTGTGACTCGGAAATGCAGTGATATATGTGCTCTTCAAAGAAGTTCATCTGAAGATTAGGTTTAGGATCTCAGCTTAGATTGAAGTGAAGCGTTGACTTTGAGCCAAGGATGGTTTGCATACTTAGATGTGTGGAAGCTTCTTGCAGAATTTGTTCCTGAATCCTTATATGTCTCAGCATGAAGTTATATTTTCACTGCTTTTGTGCATGGGAAATGAAAAATATAGACAGTACTAATCAGCAAACTGAAATAGAGGAATGTAGAGGTAAATGAGGTAATGTGTGAAAGAATCCAAAGTATGATTAGTAATTTTTACCAAAAAGATAAGATCAGTCCAAAAAACAGTGGCATAAATGTTAAAAATTGCAACAAAACTCAAAATTTTATTGTCTTTCTTGGATGGTAGATGCTACAAGGCTTCGTGGATAACTGTTGGTAAATTTTCTCCAGTGGAAGTTAATGCAAAATCAGTTTTGGGAACTCTGTCTGCTCTTCTTACTTCAGCAATACTTCATTGACTTCATTGTGACACTTTCCTGAGTGACCAGTTGCTTTCAGAGTCAGTGGGGTGCTGCTGGATGAGGGATAGCTCCAGTTTCTGCAAAAGCCGTTCCCTGTGAATATTACTATTGCCTTTAGTCAAATCAACCCCTTGCTTCCCATTCCTCTCTTTTCAGATCCTCTCCCAGCATCACTGTTGCCATAAAATATCTCACCTGTACTCTCTGAAAGTCTGTATCAGGCTTTTCAGAACTTTTCAGGTTTGCTTGGGGAAATGGAAATGAGAAATAGAAACAAAGAGAAATCCTTTATTTTTGTAAGAAGAAATTCACTCTTGTGCAGGAATAAAGATTATATAATTATTAGGTCAGGTCTCAAGGAATTAATTTTTCTGGAAATTGGTAAAAGTGTAATTTCCCCACAGCTTTCCTTAATTATGTTTCCCTTTGTGTTTTTCTTCTAGGACCTTTAGAAAGGAGTTGGGGAAAAACTGGCAGGTCTCCTCAGGGAGAAAATGAGATTTTATGGGGGGAGCTCTTAAAGGATGTTTGTTCAGATCAAGTAATTTCTTTTCCTGGCATTTTTAAAGCCAAACTTGAATTTTTAAAGTAGGGATGAACACTTGCTTTGTTCAGGAAAAAAATCCCAGAATGATCTTTTGCTATAGAAATGGGGGTCACTTGTCAGAACAGTACAACATATGAGGAAAATCTGGGGAAGATTTTACCAAGGTATCTTTTAACATCAAGCCAGTTTATCCCAAATAATCAACAGAATCCTTAATACAGAAACAATCCCTGCATACCAAACCATCTGTTCCTGAAATGAAGGAGCCTTCTCTTTCTGACAACCCAGCACACAAGTCCAATTCTGGTCCCAGTCTCTCATCAAAATTTTAGTGACATTTTGCTCCTTCAATGCTCCCTGACACTTGGCTGTTTCAGGATGACCACAGCAGCTCTCCTTTTTCCACACTACAACTTTCCCTGTTTCACTCCCTCCAGGTGCTGCAAGCAGCACCTGCCACCCACTCTGAGTGACCCTTCCATCCACTGCTTCTCACTTTTTAGGTTCTTTTCTGAGCTTAAAACCCTCTGTTCCCTCTCTGCCAGTCTTTAGTCTTCAATGATGTTCTCATCAGAGACATAAAGGGCTGGGTGCCAGCAGGGGTTTTGCTGGGGGCACCTGCTCCTTGGATCATGGGAAGGGAGGGTGCAGCACCTGGCACTGGTCCTCTCTGCTCACAGTTCCAGCACTTACCTCTGTGCTGGCAATACAAGACAAAGCACTAATTTAAACAAAAATGAAAACCCAACACCATCACTGCCCTTTCAGGTAAAAAGAAAAGCCAAACACACGATGTTTACATGCTACTCCAAAACAAAAGCAAAAAGAAGCCCCAGAGTCAAAGAACTGTTTGGTACTGAATCTCTTGAACATATAATTTAGTCTTTGTTCCCTTTACAGAAATTCCGGTAGCCCTTAGCACATTAGCCACTTTGTACCAAGATTTCTCTGTGGTTTTTTTTTTGGTTTTTTTTTGTTTGTTTGGGTTTTTTTTGTTTGGGGTTGGGTTGTTTTTTTTTTTTTTTGTGAGGGAGAGAGGTAAATACACACAGACCCTTAGCACTGCTCCTCTTGTACCCTCTTGCTCCCTTGATGTTGCTTTATTTTGTGAAATTCCCCAGCGAAAGATGTTCGGAGAGGCATTGTGAACTAATCCCCCTCCACCTAATTTTTGTCAGGCAGTTTAGGTGCTCAAGTGAGGAACCTCTTCAGTATTTAATGGAGGGCACAGCCTCTCCAGAGGGCAATCTGGTCTACCCAAGAGATGAGCAGCAGCTTCGTGTGGCATCACTGGTGTTAGAAACCAGAGGTGACCAGTCTCAAAAAAGAGGCGTCTCTGCTAAAAGGCTTGGATGAAGGCAGGGTAGAGAGGATCTGTTTTCCCCTGCTTGGATATATGTTGGCAGGAGCCCTCAGAGGTTTGTTTCTCACACACAGCACTGGTTCTGCGCTCTGGGCTGGCTGCTACAGACACTTGCACCTCTCTAAGAACACACACACTTGACTCTCAGTGTCCTGTCGTGCTGAAAGCCCTTCCCTCCCTCCCCAAAACTTCCACTGCTGGGAATGACTTGCCCACCTAATTTCTGAGGTATTTCTGGCCTAAGTTTTACCTCTGAACAGTGCCCTGGGATGAATGCTCCTCTTGTCCAGCCCTTGCTCTGTGCCTACACTGCACACGCATATGCAACATATAGAGAGGTATTTCTTTCTCCGTGGTTGCCCAGAGCACAAAGGCTGGAGGGACTTAGCTCTGCTTCTGCTGGTCTCAGTTCTGTAAGGTTCTCTTGGTGGAAAATTTGCAGGCAGCTTCTCACAGAAGAAGACGTAGCCTAAGGAGAAACGTGGATCGTGGCTTGTTCCCTGGCTCCAGGGGAAAGGCAGCACAGGTGCATGGGAAAATGCAGGGGCAAAGGCCCTGAGCACAGCAGAAAGTATTTAATGAACACCAAGTTTAATGAATTATTGCAAAGCTGATGACACCTGAGAAGACAAATGCTAATAGTGGTGTTATGAGTGTGCAATCTCTCAGGTAAGGTTCCTTGGGATGTCATCACCTGTCTGACGGGCAGAGGGAAGAGAAATGCCTTCATCTTTCAACAGCTGCACACCCAACAACTGCCTGTACAAGCACCAAAGCTGAAACAAACTCTGCATTTTTCTGTCTGCTCTCTGTGTTTCTACTGCAGATTGTGCTGACTAGGAAATGAGAAACACATGGGAGTATTCACCCCTTGGCTTCATCACAGCTATATCTGTTTTCCTGCAAGATTTAGAGTTAACTTGGCACACGCAATTTTAGCAGTGCTCCATGCAAGGGTTTTTCTGTGACTTGCAATCTGTGAAAAGGGAGAGTGACTGCAAAGATAATGATCTGTCTGAAATGGGCTGATTAGTTTCTGGAAATTATGAAAATTTAATAGGCAAGTTGAATTTAATAGGTTAATAGTCAAGTTTTTACTGTCATCTGTGGTCATTAATGATTGTATTAAACCATAGTGGAAAACATGGTAAGCAGCTGTATTCCTGGTATTTTACTTGGTAAGACACTTAATCCTAGACCTCTGCATAGAAAGTAAGTCTGTAATTAAGCCTCTGAAATGTAGAAAATTGAAAAGTCTCTAATGACTCAGTTTAGACTGGCAGCACAAGAAGCCTGGGAGAGTGTTCAGAAGTGTTGGCTCCTATTTGTTGTGAGTTAAATTTACTTCTGTGTGGTCTACAACATCCTCCAGGTTTGGTATGTCATTTTTTTGCTGCCCTGAATGTGGAAAACCTTGACTGATGATCCTTGCTGACCTGAACTCCTTCATCCCCCTGATGGTTTTCAGGTTCTCTTTTGGGGGGCGACGCTTAAGGTTATTGCTTGTCTTCTGGGCTTCTGTTTTTACACCTCTTCATGCTTTACCCAGGAAAATTTTGTGGTTTTATGTGGTATTACATGTTATTCTTAAGCTTCTTTGATTTAAAATCTTATTCTTTTTCTATGCTGTATCAGAGACTAGATGATCTGAACTCTTGACTACGTTTCCAGCATTTGCTTGGGAATCTACGCCTTTTGTCCATCTCCTCCCTTAGGTGCTGTTTCTTAAGGTTCCTTATCAGAGAAGAATAATTGCAGGGGGCAGAGTGAATATTGGAGTCGTTGTTTTTTTACTGGGAATAACTCTTTACTTTAACCTTTTCAGAAATATCAGCACTGTTTCCTGGACCTGCAGCTCTTCCATTTGAAATACTTGACTGTGTATTTGTCTTGTCTGATTATGTTGTAATAAATTGTGCTGCCTGAAGTGTCTTCCTTACACTACAATAGTAAATTCTTTGATTAGGTGTTTTTAAATTATATCCAGTATCTGTTAATTTTTTCAAGGTAAGTAAGTGTTGCATCTCCTAGCTGTTGCATGAGAAGATGTAGGTAGTAGTTTTTACACCAAAGTGTAGTGGTAAAACATAAATATCAAACCAAGTAAAATAAACTTCAAAACAAAATTAAAGGGTTCTGGTAGCTAATGACAAAAAGCATCTTTAGACTTCTTAGTGGAGATATTCTCTAGACTAATGTGAGTTAACAAAAAGCTATTTTGCCTACACATCTTTCTCTGATAAGTTTGTTTATAGACATTTTTAACTGTAATGCCTCTCATGCTGGTTTACTTCACAGAAAATAGTTGCCATAATTCCTTTTGCACATGCTTCCAGGGCTCCACCAGCCACTACTGAATAATACACTACATCTTTGCTTACATTTGCTTTCAGCATTTCCATTGAGGTAATTTGCTTTTCACAGACTCTATGAACCTGAGCCCTTCTCTCTCTGTGAAATCTGGTCACACCTTTCATTCTTCAAAGGGCCAGCAGATAGTAGCCTGCTTGTCTCACCCGTTCATAAATTTATGCAGCCTGGGCAGCTGCTACTTCATCCCTGAAAGTCCCTGCCCAAAGATGCCAGAGATACTGCTGCCCTTTCACTCTGTAAATCAGAACTGAAAGCTCCTTTCCCACAGGACTCTCATCTGTCAGCTGGTGCTGCATGCCGAGCTATTCTATTGTGGATCATTTGGAAAGCATCTCTTGGCCCTGATCTGCAGAGGGACTGAGAGACCCCCCTGTCCATGAACTGTGTAGGGGGTAAAATGGCTTTGCAGGGTGGAGCCTGTGCATGTCACAGGCTGGGATGCTCCGTGCTGCAAGGGGTGGCAGGTTTCCCACTGACCTGAAGAGGAGCAGGACTAAGTTGTTCTGTTGTGTTTTGCTTAAAAAATCCAGAGGTCATTTGTGATCAGGATGTTTTAAGAAAAATATCTATTAAAGGAAAAAAGTGTTCCATTGCTGGGCACAGGTGACAAGATAATGCAGTCCAGGGGTTTGATTAAAATAGCCTTTCTATTTTTAAGGCAAATCCTTTAAAAGAATGTTTGACTTTTGAGTAGGTGATAAAATCCTGAAAACCTCTCAGGACAGCACTTGGGTTTTGTTTTCCTTATGATAGGACAGTAACTATCATGCTTATAGCTTTCAAAGCATTGCTGCTTTAAAATAAACCTACTGGACTAAATACATTCATTTGGATGAGACATATTTTTGAGCACTTAGGTTTTACTCATTAAATACAAAACCTGATGCAAACCGTGCTTTAACTCTCAATTGATTCCAAGCTATGGAAGTCCAACAGTTACGTTTCCAGTGACAATGTGAATTGCTGAATGTTCTGAACTTATGTTCCAGAATAATGCACGTGCTCACACACGTGCCCTCACACCTAAAATACGCAGGAGTGCAGATGGGAGCCTCGTAAAGCCATAGGAGTTGCAGAATGGATTTTGTTGGGAGCTGTAGTTCCCAATCCAGTGAGTTTGTTTATTCCTTCTGCAGCAAGTCAAAACAGTTTTGGTAACACTGTCAGCGTGCCACTGCTGCTGTTGACAGCAGGAATAAACACCACCTGAAGGGTATGAGAGAGACTGCTGTGCCCCACTGCTGTGGGAGCCAGGACTCTCTGTTCCCTCTGCAAGATGAACACCGAAGCTCTCATCCTGGGCCAGGCTGTGTGAAGACATGGGAAGGAGATGAGCTAGACAATAAAGCTGCTGTTAGGATATTGTCTACTTGCATGTAATTAACTGAACTATATTTTCAGTGTGTTTGAAGAGAGAACTCATTTACTTTTGGGAGTTACCAGTCAGACCTCGAGTGCTAACCCTGGAAAGAGTGCTGGAGAAACTAGAGTTCTTAATTATTCCTGTGGTCATTAGCCCTTCGTTCACACTAAGCTTTCCTGCCAGAAAAGCTCTGTTTAAAAAATGCATTAGCTTAGATTCTTTTTGAGCAGAAATCTTAACTTCTGGTAGGTTTGAAGTATTCTACCACTAGTAATCATAAAATCATAATCATTCATTTTACATTGTGATGAAAAATTATTGAAGGGAGAAATGAAAAGTAAAAGGCAGCTCCATTTAGATATGAACAGTATTCACATCTGCATTTTCATCAACTCCATATACCAAAAGAGCCCTTCTGCAGACAACCAGTGACATGTATAGACTCTAGATGCTGAAAACAGCTGTTATCTGCATGCAGAGAATAATTATTTCATATAAGTTACTGACCTTTTCCTTTTCAAGTTTACCAGAGGTGCAGTCATCACTTAGTATATAGGATGTCAAACTACTGTGGCCAGATTTTCAATGTGATGTGATTATTTGTGCTGTACAGAAATGTGAGTTAGTTTTGTAGTGAGAGATTTCCACTTTCATTTGCAACTATCTTGGATTAAATTCTTATCTGCATCTGAAGCTTGATGTGCTTAGACATGGTGCTGCCTGTGCAGACAGTGACTTTTGTGCTTGGTTTCCTACTCATGGCAGGGGAAACTGGTGCCTGAAAATTTGGCTCAAAATGCAGGTGCAATTTGAAATTTGTCTTTTCAAACTATCCGATTGTGTATGCGGGAGATATATATATATACTTTTTTTTTTTTCTTTCATATGCTAAAAGCACCAGAAAGTATGCTGGGTTTTGCAACATGGCCCAGATGCTGCAGGTGAATACAGCAGAGAGGAGAAAAAGGAGAGGACAAACAAATGGAGAGAACAGCACTATGGCTGTAAATACCATGGTCATTCTGTTTCAGTCCCCTTGGCTTGAGTAAAGCCAGACGTGGAGCAGCTTGTCTGGAAGGGGAGAAAGGGCACTTGGGCACTATGGCTGGAATGATTGTGAGGTGAGACTGAAGCACAGGGACAAGCTGGATTGGGCAGGGGATTTCCAGCCTAGCCACGGAAATGTTAGTGAGGCTTGTGGATCTGTTCTGCTACAGTTTTTTTATATTTGTGGTTTTGCTCCTGAGTCAATGACTTTGGAGGGAAAAGTAAAACTACATTTGAATATTTCCTACCAGACCCTGGGAGATGTTCCCATTACTGGGGGAGAAGGGGGTGAGGCTGTGGACAGCCACAAGAACTTTTATTTCTCCCCTCTCTTATGAGCCCAACCTTGGTGTGACTGAGAGCCTGGCTAGAGCAGAAAATAGCCCAGGATAGTTCCTAAACAGGAAAATGGGCAAGGGAGGAGTGCTCAAGTGAGCAGACAGTGTGGTTTTCACCATCCTGGGGACTGTGAAACGGAGCTCTGCGAGGTGAGTGATCTTGGACAAGGTTGCAACATCCCTGTACCAGAGAATATTAATCTAAATTCTGCTTTGCCTTCATGTATAAACTATTCCCCTCTGGAGCAGCTTGCACTTCGGCAGCTACACATTTGGTTTCACCCCAGACCCCAGACTGTCAAGCAACCTCACACAAGCATGCGTTGAGCTCATCTGATTGAGCTACATGTGTTTACTTTGTTATAGGTCAACCACTTGAGCCTACCCTCAAGATGAACTTAATGTTTGCGGAGGAAGGGCAGCAGCTATGTAATACTGGAACAGGCAGAAAACAGAGCCATGGCTTTGAACAATGGGAAAAATGCTGTCCCTCTTAGCTAAGTATTTTATTGCATGTGAGGATATACACCTATAGAAAGAGTTACCACATTCTTCTGTAACATTTGACCAGGATGTGGAAAACTGGTAGGTAAAATAGAAATTTCTCAGTGCCAACTTTGCATGAAGCTTGAAACAAGATATTTAAGAAGCACGAATATGGAGCAAAGCACAAAAAAGTGCTGTTTATGTCCCTTTGAATATGGCTAAGCTATCCATATGCTTAACTTATTTATCTGCAGGGGCTGATTGTGACCATGAGCCAGGGGCTAAGTGGTGGCAAACCTTACTTGGCAATAAGTTCTCATTGAAAATACAAATAAAATTTACTATGCATCTAAATTAAATTCAGGGTGACTGTAAGACATTTTAGTTGTTTGTTTTTAATGCCAGAAGAACAGTAGCAAGAGCTCTGGTATGTCTTACAATGTTGTATACAAAAAAAAAAAACAACATAGTAAAACTCTGGTCTTAATAACACTGATCCATTTGTTCTAAAATGTTGCTGTTTTGACTTGGAGAGAAAGTGTCTGTTTAATTAAGTCTTTCTGCTCATTTACATCTCACGGGAATCTAAATGGAAGATCCAAAATGAACCATTACATTGACTAGTTTTCTCATAATTAAAATCACAGAGCTTACTAGTGCAAACAGACATTCAAGATCTTTCTATAAAAACTAGCACAAGGATAAACACTGCTCTCTTTGGTAGCTTTTATTATTTGCATCCTAACTTTACAAGTAAGAAAGTGAGGATTTGAAAAACAAGCACTTAAGACTGAAAAGAGCTCATTCAAGCAGCCCTAAGAAACCAGTATAGGTGAAAAATTCCACTCCTCCTAGGCCTTGGGCTGTTTTGAGTGAAAAAAATTTCAAGGGTAACATGTTAGGAACATAATTCTTGGTACTTTCAGCACAAGCTGCTTCATGGACTTTCTACCCTTCACTAGTCCCAAAGATTTTAAGATGATTTGGTGGGTGACCTGTCCCATCTCCATACAGCCCTGGTTCCTTTTGCTGTGGCTGGAGCAGTGTGGTGCTCTCCCAGAGTTGGCGAGGTTTTGGGGCACTCCCTGAGCAGCTCCTGCTGGGTTTGGCAGCTCTTCCTGGGACGGAGTGTGTGGGAAAGTGGCCCTGGTGCTGGTGAGAGCTCCTGCTCCGAAATGCTGCAGGGATAAGGCTGGCATTGTGTCTTGCTCGCTGGACAGTGGAGTGCAGCCTATGTGTAACTTTTAGTCAACACAGGCACGCACAGATAATAGAGTGTTTCAGCTGCCTCTGGGAGCTTCTGTTAGAATCTGCCAGAAGATTCTTTCTGTGGTTTAAACTCTGACATATGAGGAACGCCAATACTTTATATAGACAAAATGTCAGTTATTTGCCCTCAGGCAGCAAGCTAAAAATGATATTACCCTGTTGATGGATCTCGGTTTAGATAGTTTCAGCTACACTAGGTTTCTTGATTTAAACTCTGAAGATGGCTGTGCCAGTCAGCTGAAATAAAAATTGCGGAGTGTCGTTGGTTTTCAACTGATTTCCAAGTGCTTTGAGTAAATCAGCAGGGAGAAAAATAATTTTCTTACAGGGATTATTGCCCAGTGCAACAGAAGTGGGCAGCCACCATGCCTTACATAATGCAGTGGGATGAATGAGCTGCTACCCAAACTCTGCTGACCTACAGACTAATGGTGCTCCAGTGGCTTCAGTGGCATTCAATTGTGCAGTGTTAGAGCCTGCTATGGATAGTGGCCCCGTAGTGTAAAAGCCCTTGATGTCCACGGCCAGCACGGCAGGAAAATTGCTGCTGCCCTGAGGGAAATAGTGTGTGATGAGGAACCACAAGGCAAGGCTGGTGATGCACAGCCTGGTGCCACTGCCAGAGGAGCATGCCCTGAGACAGGCAGAGTCAACAGAGGACAAAAGTCTCAATAGCACAAGCCAAACAACTGCATGCAGTTCATCCAGAAGATGAAATCAATGTGCCGCAGAGAATTGCTGACAATAAACAGCAAAAGAAATGCTACATGTAAAGTCCCCAATTCTTATTTACAGCAAAGCCTGTTTATATCCCGTGGGTGTTTGCAAATGATCCTCAAAGAGGAGGATTCTGCAAAACTTACAGCCAATGTATAGCTGTGTTACTTTACAAACAAGATTTGGAGTCCAAAACAGTAGTAGCCTGCTGATTTTTAAGTTTCTCATTTAGGACTAGTTAAAAAATTATAGCAACACTTCAATAACAGTTTTAACTTATGGATTGTAATTTAGGCTGGAAGTTTAAATTTCTTCAATCAACAAAAGTTTCCTGGGAGAGACAGATGATGTTCCATAGCTGGAAAAGACCATAAAGTTCCAGCCTCTTTGAAAAACCTCGTCTCCAGTTTTAGTCAAACCATTACCATCCAGGGTTGCCTGATTGTTGCATTCTAATGTGAGTGAAGAAATAGAAACTCTGGGCCAGATTTTGATCTTACTCATACCAATGTAAATCCAGGCAAATTCTCCTCAAATCAGTGGAGTTATTCCAGGCTTACATAAGCTTAGCCAGTATCAGAAACTGATCCTTTTATTTTTGGGCTACTGGAATTCCCAAAGTAAATAATGTGGACAATTGTGCAAATTCCTGTTATGGAATGAAGAAGTTTTCTAGTAATAACCACATCAGTCAGGTCAGGAAGAAAAAGAAGAGGCAGATGGTAGATAACGAACAAGGCTAATTTAAAAAATGAGCTGGAAGGGAAAAAGACAACTCCATGAAAATCTTCAATGACATAAGCAAATTCTTTAAGACTGCAGCCAAGAGTAGCTTTGGAAGCAAAGACAGACATATGACCTGTAGGAGCTGAAAAAGTCATTTTCTCATGGTGCTCCCAGTCTGAGCACCCAGTGCTTGCACGTGTGGCACTCTTGAAAATTTTTTACCTCATCTGCTCTAACTGCTGGCTGTTGTGTCAGATCTTAGGACTGGATGAATACAAAGAGCTGCCAGACCCTGCATCCTTCCTTCCTTGTATCTAAACACAAAGAAATCTAAGACCTTCTCCTTGCATAAGCAGTGTAAGTCTCCTCAGTTACTGAGAAGTCACTGACAACTGCCATTCTGTCCCTGAACTCATAACTGTGGACTTGGAGCAGATGTAATACTTGAAAATTATTGAAAAAGCCATGAATATATTTCTGTCTTCTACAGATCAATGTGAAATTGTCTGTCTGCTTCTCTTTTCCCTAAAAATAACATTTCTGAAGTTTTCTACTCCTCTGTGAATCAAGAAAATTATAAAAATATGCAGAACTGTATGTTCTAATATGTACTGAGTACAAGACCTAAAATTATATCTTCCAATAGTAAGTTATATTTTGGTTATATCTGTGGTAGTGTAGGATGTATTTGCATAACATTTTTCTTTTAATTTGTGCAGAAGGACGGAAGTAAAGCAGTGTTTCTTGTGCTACAAAGCTTTATACTTCCTGCATTGGTAAGCAAGAGCCTCTCCCTGGCTTACCAAGAGGTCAAATGGGTATCTTCTCTCCTTCATTAAATAAAGATGGTAAAACTGAAGCTGTCCACAGTAGATGGCTTCAGACTGTGGGATCAACGCTACTGCTTTCCTATGAAGTCCTAAACCAGGAACTCATCCAGAGCAGAGTGTTTTGCCTCTGCCTGCATCTGCTTTGGGGAGGTTGTAAGTGAGCATGGATTGATGTGGTATAATTTCATTGATGCTTTTCCAGATCCCGTTACCACGGAAAATCATTATTTTCTGAATCATTTCCTGCTGTATGCAAAACTCAGCTGAGTGGAGCAAGAGCTGGAGAAGGAGGACGTGAGTGGCTGCACTTTCAACTGTGATTTCACTTTTGTGAAATAGTCTGCATACGTTCCAAGCCTGCTCAAAAATCCCTCTAAAGATCATGGTTGCCCATTGAAAAGTGTGTGTGTGTAAAGCAGCTAATTTAATTGAGCAAAGCTTGCTTGAATCTTTACAGTTGCCACTTTACATCAAGATGGAGAAAGAGGTTCCAGTCACCAAGGGTTTTGATGCATGACTCAGGACACTGTCTTTGTAGCCTTGAGGAAGACAAATTTGCACTCTGTTTTGACAAGTGACAGAATATATGGATGCCACTGGCTGTGCTGGAGTGATACAGAACCCTGCTGCTACAAGGATGACCATAACAGTTAAGTTACCTTTTAATGGAGCCACAGGTGGCTGAGGAACCAGCCGACCAATTTCAGCATCTGTTTTCCACTTGGTACTTATTTTTGCCAAACTATTTTCCTATGAAGCAGCCCTAAAGTGAATGATTGCTATTATTTCTGAAAGTCAGGCAGGCATACCATGTAAAAACACACAGGGTAACAGAACTTTTCTCATGGCCTGAAGGCAAACAGTCTTCCCATGGCAATCATGGCCAGGAATTTTTAAAGTAGCCACTGGGAAAGGATATGAATCAGAGTTTGAATGACTTTTGAAGTGGTGCATGAGTGAGGTGGGATATACGTAGTCACATCTACGCAGGAGAACAGTTGTAGCTAGGAGGAGAATGATAATTTCCTCAGAGAAATCTAAGGGCTCTCTAGGCAGGGGCAGAAGTGGACAGGCTTGAGAGGATCTTCAGCCAACCCAGAAGGTATATAAGAAAGGCTTTTTATCAGGGCCTGAAGTGACAGCACAAGGTCTGACAGTTTTAAACTGAAAGAAGGTAGATTCAAACTGGACACATGGAAGAAATTTATTTTTTGTTGTGAGGCTGGTGAGACAGTGACACAGGTTGCCCAGAGAAAGTGGATGTGGGAATGTGGATACCCAGAGAATTGTGGATTACGGATTTTTAGAAATTCTACCAGGTGTTACTAATAGCAAAGGTGTGCTCTGATCACCTGTTCCAAAGGGGAGGGTTCAGAGATGGCTTCACAAACTCCTTTCTATTGCTTTGACTGTATTTATTGTATTCAGATGCACTATTTTAGGGTAACTTCTAGCTCAGCTGCTTATAGGCAACTGCCTGGATTGTACAATTCTTGTCGAAATCCAAGGCATATTTCACACTGCCAGGAGCCTCCAGCAGATACACTGTAGAGAGGACAGCTGAGGGCCAGGACTGGGCTGAAGGTCTGATATTTAGGAAATAGATTTTCTTGGGAAGGTAAATAAAGCTAACTGGCTTGATGCTGCCCTGAGCCTACAAATTCCTGCAAAAACCTTGCATGGGGAGCAAGGTTAATCTCTAGTTTCTGCAGGCTGCATTTCAGACTGAAATGTTCATGTTCCTTTTTGTGACAAGTTCTAGAGAAATTTCCTGTGAGATATATATATATGCACACACACACACATATGCACGTACATCTCAGAGAGCAAACTGCTAGACATTTCTCTCAAAGATTGACTTGTTGAAGTCTATAATTTCTGTGAGGAGGCAGAAGGAAACAGATCAGCCTTCATGCAACAGAAATGTAGGGAGGAAGCCTTTGCTGGCCTTGAGATTGTGATCTAGACATAAACAGTAATTTGCTTCAGCACTAAAATGTATATCCAACTGAAATTTGATTTTACTGCTGCAGGCAAAAATTTGCTCATATGATTTGTAACTACCTACATAACTACCTCCTTTAACTTCCTGTTTAAGGATTTATGAAGATTTATTTCCTGTCCTCTCAGTTTGACATTCTAACCAAAATAGCCATTTAATTCCAATGTTCCTGCTAATTTGTCTATTTGCTGTGGTTTTAACCTCAGTTTGACTGGGTTTTAGGGCTTATTTGGATTAATATTAATAACTATTTAGTCTTAGTGGCACTGAAACTCAGAGATCACTGAGAATTACCTCTCCTTCAAATCTGAAGAATAGGATAATCAGCCTGATTAAAATTATTAAAGGTAGTGGAAATAACACTGTCAGGGAATGTGACTTAAAAGACTCTTAGGCTTAACCAAACAGAACATTTTAAGCCTGTCCCAACCCTCTTTGCAAAAGAAATAGAAGAAATAAAACTCCAAACCCTTTAAATTCTTAGTGTTGTATGTGAAATTGGGAATCACACTTCTTTTGTGATACTGAGAACAGAGGTCTACCTTCTTGTGAGCATATTGAATGGATCACCTTTGAAAGAACACATTTTCCTTTAGGTAAGGGTGGATATGCACAAGGACCCATTGTATATAATTGGGGGTGGGAATTGTAATTCCTTACTAGTTCCTAAGGAACAGCCTGCACCAGTGGGATGATGCATCTCCTCTTCTGCTCCCAAAGGCCACGGCATCCTTCAGCTCCCCCAGCTGCTGCCAGTACAGCTATGTCTTCTCCACATCCTCACCTTCTGGGCTTGGGCTTGGACTTGACCTTCACCTCCTGTGGTTCTAAGAGAGCTCATTATTAGGTGAACTCTGTTCCATCTTGGTTACCCAATGAATCTCATAATTTGTCTGAGCTATTAGATTCTTCTATGTTTTCTTTATTCTTTGCTTGATGAGACACTCTTCGTGTAAAATATCTTATTTTAGCAAGGGGATGTATTTTTTTAATTATTGGGAGAATAAGACCAGAGAAAGAGGCATATATGTGGAGTAGGGAGTATTGAGGTACTCCTGGTCTTTGAGGAAATGTTTCCTACCTACCCTTTACTCATAGCCTTTTATGTTTCCTCGACTTAGGCAAAAATAATGCCTCAAAGACAGTGGTGAAGACTTTGGTGCTGATTTGAGCTTATTTAAACACAGATACTACTGATATCGTCTGAACATTTTGTGCTACTTTGGTGTTCAGGCTGTTTGCCACTTAAAAGCTGAAGTTCATCTGAAATTAAGAGAAGGTTCTTGCACCTAACCAGGGATATAGAAAGGATTATTACTGAATACTGTTTTTAGAGCACATGGTGAATCCAGCACAGCAGAGGCAGCTGCCTGGAAACCTTTAAGCAAAGGTGATAATTACATGTCTGCAGACGACTCAGAATGCACAAAAGTACCTTCCAGCCTTGTTACTGGGTTACAACAGTTCTTCACTCTTAAGCCAGTGTTGTCCAAGCACTATAGACAGCTGTGGTGGCAGTAGGTGGTCACATTTGTTGATACTTGGTGCCTTCTGTTACCCACAGTTAGAGTCCTGCTTCTGTATTGAGTATATTATCCAATGCAGCATAATACGAAGATGTGGTGAAAAACAGAGAAAATACCAGATCCAAGGGAGATGTTAAAGGGACATGCTGCTTGCCATTATTATTTAGTTGACTGGATTTCTCCTGTTGGGAAAGACTGAAAGTAATTTAACATAGTTCTTGGGACTTTTACCAGTAGTACAGGGAAAATACAACGAGCAGTTATTGTGAGAACACAATAATGTGTCAGCTGCTGCAGGGACATAGAAAAAGGAGATCATCCTCTCCAGCATCCTTTAGAGGTGGCTTTAGCTTTGTGTTCTTCTTTGAGACAAGGTTCAGAAAGCCTAAAATGCTTTTTCTGAAATCTCTAGGAGATTTCAGAATGAGAGATTTTGTGCTGGGAACGTAACTGAGTAGGATCAGTGCACCTGGTATGGGTGTCTGGTCTTTAAAGGAAGAAGAGCTGGGTCCACTGAGTGATGCATTGGCTATTTCAGTCTGAAATTTCACCAGTTGCTCATGACCCTTCTCACAATCCTGGAAAGGCATGGGTTATATTCACAAGTCTTGGTTTAAGGCTTATGGGTATGCAGTAGATCTGACATAAGCTGTTCTGCCATGCTTCAGATTTCATAATCACAGAACAGTTGGATTCCTGACTGGCTGCTCTAGGCAGGAATTTTGGGTTCCAGTTTACGCCGGACGTGTCAGAGACGTGCTGGCACTTTGAGATGTCGATTTCATTACTGTCTCACATAAGGATTTCTGGTTCAGTTATTGTGTTTTGTAAGTGATCTATATAGCCCAGGATTAACTTTAATACCCTCTAGAGTAATTATCAAAGCATGTGGTATCCTGATGACACACTTATAGCTTCACAAGGACGGGTAGATGCTCTGTTGACTGTAGGCCAGAAAGTTAAAATCCTCAGGTCAGTCAGCTGAAAAGAAACTCTGTGTCTCTTCTCTTAGGGCATATGCATAATTTTCAAGGTTTGACTATGACCCATTAGGAAAAGCTTGGCAGAAATAAAATTTGGGATTTTAGCCATAAAACAGGCACATAATGTGAACCCTTCATCTTTCCACCAGTCCAATCAGGAAGGTTTGAGACTCTTGAGTAGACATCAGTGTTGCTTTCACAGAATTCAGCCACAAAACCCTGGAGTTCAGTGACAGGAAGGTCAGGCGCAGGTGTTTGAGGAAACTGATGGCCACTGAATCAAGGGAACCAAATGCCTTGTTCAGCTCCTTGGGGTTGCTGGCACTGGCTCGTGAAGGGAAAGAGCAGCCCTACAAGGCAGAGTGTGCAGGAGTGGGAGGCAGCCTCACAGAGCTGGTTAGGCACTGTGCTGTGAGTGGGATGATACTACATCAAAGTTGTTGGGTCTCTGAGAGAAACCAGCACCTTTATAACCTTCCTGCTGGTTAAAAAAAGTACACATTCTGCATGAGTTCTGCAAGCATGCAGGGAGATATGAGAAAGGTATATAAACATGTATCCTTTATGTGCCTTCCATGCACCTCAACCCTTGAGCTGGCTGTCTTGGTAGACTCCTCCTACCAGAGACTTTCCAATTTTTGAACTTTTGCTTGTTGTGGGTCACAACAACTCCATGCAATGCTGAAGCTTGGGACAGAGCAGTTGGAAAGCAGCTGTTAGAAAAGGAGTGATGGTTGACAGTGGCTGAACATAAGCCAGGGTATGCCCAGGTGGCCAAGAAGAAAGGCCTGGCTTGTATCAGGAATAGTGTAGCCAGCAGGAGCAGGGCAGTGCCTGTCCCCCTGTACTGGGCACTGGTGAGGCCACACCTCGAGCCCTGTGTCCAGTTCTGGGTCCCTCAGTTCAGGAAAGACATTGAGGGGCTGGAGGGAGTCCAGAGAAGGGCAAGGAGCTGGGGAAGGATCTGGTGCACAAGTCTGGTGAGGAGCAGCTGAGGGAGCTGGGGGTGTTTAGCCTGGAGAAGTGGAAACTCAGGGGAAACCCCATCACTCTACAACTCCATGAAAGGAGGGTGTAGTGAGGGGAGGTCAGTCTGTCCTTCCAGATAATACAGGGCAGGCCAAGAGAAAATGGTCTCAGGCTGAACTAGGGGAGGTTTAGATTGGATGTTAGGAAAAAATTATTCACTGAAAGGGTGGTCAGACATTGGAACAGACCAGTAGAATCACCATTCTTGGAAGTGTTCAACAAATGTCTAGATGGGGCACAGTTTAATTGTTAGGTTAATAGTTCACTTGATAATATTAGAGGATTTTCCAACCATGATGATTCTATGATTCTGTGCTTCTGTGCTCTGCAGAAAGAGAAGCATTTTGTCATTGATCTTTCAGCATGAAAAGAGCAAGTATCATTGAGCTCATGTGAACACTGGGCTGTCGTTCATTCCTTATCTTCGTTTGGGACTTAAGGGCAGACAGAAATTTCCTTGTGCCTCTTGAGTGGTGAGGGGAGGCTGGATTCTGGCTGTACTGTGGCCTGTGTGTACAAACCTGTTTCCCAGCAGGTTTGTGGGAGTTGTCCCAAGGGGTGGCCTGTGAGGGCAGGGAGCATGGCTGGCACACCGAGCCCCGCTCTCCCGGGAGTTCGGCTGCGTTTGACAGTAATGGCGATTGATGGAGTGTAAGTAATGCTGAGAGTTAACAGTGGGGCAAGCTCCAAAACAGTTTGGAAACCATTGCCTTGGAATGTGCACTGAAAAATGAGAGCTGTGATTTATCATTTCCTTCAGAGAAAAACATTTTAGGCAATTCTGACGTGAAGCAGTTAGCTGTATCAGATACTTGTGAAGATAATCTAGTGTTTGCTATCATATCTCTCTTCAGCAGATGGTAAAGGCCAGGTACTAATTAAGATGAAGCAAGAAAAAAAAAAGAAAAAAGATTTAGGTTGACAAAATGCTACATTTTGTAATAAATAGCTTCATATTTATTATTTCTGCTAACAATTATGGACTGGAACGAGACCTCTCATAAGGAGTAGATCATGCCTCCATCTGTCTACTGCTGTGCTGTTACTCTTGCATTTACAGCAAGTAGTTCTGGACTTGTTAAAGGCAGAGCATGAAACTTGATGGTTAGGACCAAACTTCAAGAGCTGCTCATGAGGATAATGGCTGCTCATGGGGCCAACATATTAATCCATTGGCAACTTTTCTAGGTCCTCTTTAGAAAAGTGCTTCTTTTTTTCCTAGGAAAACCTCTGCAACCCTCAACCAGATTTGAACAATGAAAACTAAAATGAACTTAATGAATCAACAGATCAGAGATACTGAGTTTTTGCCAGAGAATATCTAAAAAATGAGCACATGGAGGAAGAATGTAAGTAATAAATAATAAGAAATATATTTCAGTTGAGGGTTTAACTCAAAGTTCTCTGAAATTTGTCAATACAAAGGCATAAGCTCAGCTTCAACTTAACCTTTCATTGCCCTGTCTCTCTCCAGAGGGCAGACTAGGATGGGAGCATGGGCACAGACCCAAGGCTGGTTTGAGGTGTGGAGATGCAGTGGCTCAGAGGTGCTGCAGATCTCTTGGGGGATCTCTTTGAGTCAAGCTCCCAGAAATGGAACAGTGAAAAATTAGGTTTGAAAGATATGGGCTGCATTAAAGAAGAGACATATAAATTAAATAAGCTGTTGAAAATTTCTCAGAATCTGTATTGAAAGATTTTGCCATGGGAACAATTAAGAAGTGCCCTAAAAGTAAAGTTAAACCACTTTAGATTGTTTCTAGTGACCTACCTAATAGATATTCACATTTTGAAAGGTATAGAAACAAATTTTGCTTTCTCTCAGTACAAGTCCAGCAGATTTGTCTTGTTATTAGATATACTTTCATTTTCTTGGATCTTGAACTATAGGTTGTTCATCGCTTTAGAAAGGATTGTTGGTTTTTTTTGTTTTTTTTTTTTCTTCTCTTGGCTTCCGGAAACAAGTCTGAATTTTAAAATGGTATTTATGCACATTAATAACACTTCACATTGACTCATTTGGGAAAAACTTGATGTAGAAAGAAATATTTTTCAGATGTTATGCAGATCTAGATCAAATAAATATTTTCCCTTGTATAATAAATTGGTTTTGCTAGTATAAAATACATGCCTTTATTGCACACAGCTGGTCATTCTTTAGTTGTCCATTTCTGTGGGCAGTTTCGGTAGCCTCTTCAATTGGTTCCCGGTAGTTTCAGGCTGTAACACGTGGAATTTTTTAAATCACACAATTATTGGATTATTTTGTGTTGCTTAACTTAACCGTTGAAAACACCATGTGGTCGGTATTGATTGACAAAACACATGATCCCTTAGCTTCCCGTATATCTTAATTTATTTGTGTTAAAATATTGGCAAAACACACAGGTTGTGATTTCCACAGAGCAGCAGTTAGCTGAGACAGAGAGATCTAGGTCCAGAGCAGCTAGCAATACTAGCTCTGCAAGGAATTCCTAACTGGCCATGGTCCTCATGCCCCGCCAGTCTCCTCATAGGCTTTAAAGGTATAAATAGAGAGACACTGGCATATCCCTCTTCCTGCCCTTCCAAGCTTCCAGAAGGCATGACTCCTACTGTGCTTTGTTGCTATAGAAAGGTCTGGCTCCGGGTTTGACAGCTCTAAAGGCTGCATAGGAAAACATGTCTTTGGTGGGGATTAAAAATGACTGTCAGCCTCTCTTCCCCAGAGAGATCAGAAACCTAATGGCATTGATGGACAGGACCTCAGTGCCACAAGTGGCTTTGGCTGGTGGTCCTAAACAAACTCCAAACACCAGACGTTTTGAGGAAAGACATGTCCTTTCTTCAATGTTGTTACTGGCAGTCTTCTTCTTCCTGCCCTGTTACTAAGTATGGCACAAAATGCCACATTTCTGAAGTGTTACTAATGCCATGGGATGATAAAATTTTAAACCTATCAGACTAGAAATTCAGAGGAAAAAGGCTTCTACTTAGACTGACTCCTACTTGAAATTCAGCACTTTCTTTACTGCAATTTTTTTTCTTTAATAATTCTTCATCATTTTTCCATGCTGCACTTCAGGGCTGGAATAAATTTTTAGCCAGTAAGAAATTTAACAAAAAGGAAGATGTTTACATGGAAGAAATCTTTTTTCTGCAGCCTGTAAGTATCCTTTTGAAAACTCTTTCTTTACCACTTCCTTTGCTTTTTTTTTTTTTTTTTCCCTCTAGACTTTCTCTGGCTTATCTTTGCAATTTCTTCTCCTCCTCCTGGCACAGGTTCTCTTCTTCAGCTCCAGGGAAGGAGTAATTACTGGTAAAACCTCTGATATTTTTTGGGTTTTTTTGTAAGAAGGAATAGTCTACTTGTATTAAATCAAATGAACTTTTAGTTATATGAAGACCTGATAGTTTAATATGTCCACTTTTTGGTACTCTGTTTACCATAACAAAAAGCTATGAGTTTTCACTCTTATTCCTGTTTTCACACTTATTCCTGTATGAGAATTTTCCTCCCTTTTGCAAGGCCTCTTGTAGTAATGGAGCTTTCTGTGATCGTAAAAGCCATTGGCAGGCTACTATCTGTTTAATTAAATCCTTCAATATTGTGTGAAGGAAAATGGATATTGTGAAAGGAAGAGCTATCCTAATTTCTCAGTTCTACTGACCATCAGAGTAAGCCCTTCTTGTTAAAGAGGAGTAATGTAAAAGTAGGGGAGAGAAAATCTGGCTGCACCTGGAGAGTGGAGAGGGGGCTAAACCACAACGTCAGCACTTTGTTGTTGTCAGCACTTGGTTGGCATCGCTAACACAGTAAATTTTAAGGAGGAATTTGAAAGACAACAGTGAGGCATCTTCATGGTTGTTTACAGGCAGCTGCTCCCAAGTGCAAGCACCAACATGATAAAAATAGAAGGAATTTGTTTGAAAATCTGGTAATAGATTATCGCAGTTGGAAATGGGGGCATTGAAATGGGCCCATCTCCTGTGTTTCATTTGTCCTCTCAAATATTGGGTGGCAGCTCCGAGGCAGGCTGTGCCAGTGTCTGGCCTTGCAAGTGCAGACATGCATCTATAGCTGATCATATGGAGAATAATGTGCAGGTGATGTAATCTGTAAAGATTACAGGAAGGAAGCTGCAGAAACTGCCAATATCCATGCCTGTCTCCCATTTATTTATTTCTGCTTCTATTTTTTCCTCTTTTCTATGTATCTGAAATTACTAAAGGTGACTCCAGGAAATGGGAGACTGGAGGATTTTCTTTTAAAATAGTGAGCACTAATGTAATTGCATTAGTGTTTTTGGCAAGTACAGGTGTTGAGGACTTAGTACTTCCTTGTTTTGGCAGCATGTTTAGTACATATGTTATCCTGCAGATGTCATTTTCCATCTCGGGGTTTTCTTTTCCTTGTGTCAAAGTGGTAGAATGGCTGCGGTTTCCCAATTTTTCCAAGGCTTCTTTTCTGACTTTAGGGTTAGAACTAGTTAATATAAGCACCCAGATGCTTTGCTGGCAACATTTTTCCTATGCATCCTAGGATGGACAATATAAAAGCCAATTTGGAATCTTACTTGCTGCTTAATCATTCAGTATGGATAGCCATTATTCTATTCTATGAATAGAATAATACAAATAGAGATTAATAGAGAAAGCAGAAAATATCACCACCTGTGAAACTGAAAAAGAGGAGAAAGTAACTTTATAAAGTTTACAATAATATCAATCAAGCTGTTCAGCTTAACTAGTCTGTATCTTTTGACCAAATAAGAGTTCTTCTGGGAGTATATAGGAGCCCAAACAAAGTTCCTAATAATAATAATAATAATAATAATAATAATAATAATAATAATAATAATAATAATAATAATAATAATAATAATAATAAAATAAAAAAAAATAACATATTTTATATATGTTATAGCATGATAAAATTAATTGCAGATTCCCAGCAGTTTGGTGACCCCAGCAAGTGACTTGCATTGCCAACAATAAAACTGCCAACTGGAAGCCTGCCAGCTTACTACTGTGCAAGGGAATTACTTTTTTCTATTTAATTTTGTTTGATAAATATATATTCAGTTGTTGCCATAATAAAATTGTGTCGAAGTCCCAGTTGTAGGATCTGCTTAATGCAGTCTGTCCTGTGCCACCTGCTATGCTTGCCTGATGGATGCCATGCTTCCATTCAGGAGTTCTCCCTTGTAACTACAAACGTGTGAACAGAAAAGCTTTTCCAAGTGCTCTTATTTACAGTCCTGGAAAATGGACTGAGATCAGCACACAAGGTCATGAAGTGCCTAGGGAAAACAGTAGCACTTATTTCCAGAGACATCGCAGTGGCATAGCTTCTTACTCACTCACAAGTTGCATGTGACATTGTCATTTAAAATGCTCTGGTCTAACCAGAGCTGGTTAGCAATTCTAGGTATGTGCCTTTAATGGAGCTGAGTTCTTTGTGTGCCCTGTAGAGCATAGTTTTCAATTGGCTTGAAACAACACAGCATTCGGTAGTTGGTTTCTATTTCATAAAAAGATACACATGCCTGAAAGTGTTGACTAATTGTGTGGTTGAATGGAATGAGAGGAGTAAATAAATGTTCTCCCACTGAAGAAAATATAGCAGAAAACCAAGGGTCTAGGTTTTGTGGCTTTAGAAGAACAAATCTTATCCACAAAAATAATCACACTGACTTCAATGGAAGTAACAGTACATGTGACTGAATTATTCTTAAAATAGTAACAGAATCAGAACCAAGGTGCATACCTGGTAGTTTTGGTTAAGGAAGCACTGTCTAATACAGCCACAAGAGGGGAAAAAGCCCCTCACTTCCTAGAACCAAAAAAGCCTCCCTGAAGTTGCTTTATTCCAAACTCAAGTGTTGGACATTGAGACTGTGTTCTTGCAGGATTCAGCTGGCTTAGAGAAGCCATGTGATCACTGGCCATGGTTCTGTGCCCATGTGGTGGATGCCTCATTATGTGCAGTGGGTCATGCACATAATATCTCAAGCTCTGAGTACACATAAAGGATAAACATGTTGGACAAAATGGGTGTCTACACAATTCCTAATATGGGAAGAATTTCTTAATGTGAAGGGTGTATCATAGCACCAACATGGTTTGAACAGAGCTATATTAAGCCAAAAAATGCTGTAATAAGGAATCAGTTACTTTTCTGAAATGCTGTTGTAGAGGTGTTGGTGCATGACTGGCTCAGGACTTGGCTGCTGCTGCTCCAGAAAGGCTGTTCCTGCCAGTGGCAGATGTGGCTGTTTCTGTGGTTTGGGTTGCTGTGGCAGTGATGTGGGGGTGCTGGCTGGGAGGAGAGAGCCCCAGCACTCAGCCATGGACACCCCTCCTGCTCTGAGCTCTGCAGGCACAGACTAAAGGAGCAAAAGGGCCATTCTTGTTCTGCTGGAGACTGCAGGAAGTTGTCTGCTCTGCCTGTAGCTGGGGCCTGTGCTGCTCAGTGCTGCCCTAGGTGTGTGAAACAGATGATCAGTGCACACAGTATTTTGCACAGACTGTTCTCTAACCAGTACAGCATACTCTTCTGCTGGAGTAAGGTACATCCCTGACCCTATGGCAGGCTTATTTGTCTCTCTGGATCTCAGTCAGACAGATGCTTGTTTGCTAAATGGATAAACTGTCTGTCTGCAAAACTGGGCGTGAAGGATGCTCTGAACCAAACAACCTGCCACCACTCTCTCCTGTACAATGAGTAATGCTTCTTCGGCTTGTCCTGTGCTCAGCGCTCCTTTCCTCTATGCCTGTGCGTTGCTGTTGCTTAGTATCATTTGTTTTTATTTTGGTCTTTCTAGGAGAGGCTGTATAGAGTTTGGGCCCAATCTGGCTTCCTCTAAAGTCTGAGAAAATATTGGCCTTGAACCAGCAAAGCACTTACAGTCCGATAATGCTCCTATAAAATTCAATGGCAAGACTCCCACTCACTTCAGTGGTGTAGCCCAAAGTGCTGGGATTACTCACTTGCTTGAAGTTATGTGTGAGCCTGAGAGTTCTGTTTAGAATCCTGACCAATAAAAGCAGATCTGAAAACAGGGATTTCCATGGTTATTTCATGAGTTTGATATCAGAATGGAATGAATTGTGGGACATTTCAGGAAGTGAATAGAACTGGAAACTGGAAATTCTTTCCCAACCCAGAATTTCAAAATGAAATTGAATTCTTTAAAGAGAAATTAGTGGAAATACTTGCAGTACTCCAAACACACAACATGACTGTGGAGTCCTATCTGCTTTACCTGACAGTATTCAGCTCCTTTGTCTCCAGTGGTGTCAAAGTCTATAAAGAAAAGTAATTTTTTATGCTGCTTCCTATCATTTTAGCATCCTCTTCCTTCCCCTTAGTCCACAATGCAGATGCTTTTTTTGGTGAGTTAATCCAAGCCCATGAAGGCCATGCAGAACCATAAATTTGGCATTGAGGAGGCTGGTGCAGAAGCCATTCTCTGTGGGAAGTGGAAACATAACAGGCTATGTATTGCTCCAGACCAGGGACATTATGAAAAAGGTGTGGTATGTGACTGAGAGAAGTTGATTGTTTCATTCTGGTCTTGTTTAAAACTCGCTTCATAACATTTCCACAGTGAGGAGTGCTGCATACACAGTGTCAATAAAGTTTTATCAATTAATTCATCTGAAGTATGGTTTTGCCTACAAAAGATAAGGTCTCTTGCTAACTTGACTTCTACATAATCTAACTTATGTGTATTTTACAGTAGAGTGTGGCTACATTTATTAAAGATCTCTGCAAAAGATTCTGTTTGTGTATAAGATAATGCAAAAAAAATGCATTATGTACACATAAGTGTCTACATCCCATACTCATATGCTATAACGAATTGAAATTTTGGACAGTGATACAATTATTACATCTTACTATGGTACCTCCGACTCCATATCTGATGAATGACTGCATGTGCCACTCAAAGAGAGGCCCTTGCCTCTTGCACTGTTGAAACCCATGCCCATAAAATCTAAGGCTATCAAAAACTAGTGATTTAAAGAAAGTTCAGGATGTTCTGATAACCATCCGATCTGTTTCAGCAACTGTTCTGATCTACATTCTGCCCACATAAAATGTGTATTTATAAAGAAGAAGAGAGAAAGATCAGCATAAACAAATATGCCCAATCTCTAATAATAGTACTGCTAAAAATAAAAATCTACCAATTAAAGTATAAAAAAAGGTTTCAGGTTTGATGCCATCATTCACTTGCATAACACCTCCACTACAATCTGCATTTACAGTCTGCTTTTTCAATAGAGATTCTGAACTTCAGCCCTTGGAAGTGTAGCCTCAATAAGCTAGGAAGGAACACACTCACTGAGCTGGCAAACAGGAATTTGTGGCTTTGGATCCTTGCTGTATTTCTGTTTTGGTGCCTGACCTTGTGTGCTGACAGGAGAAGCAGTGGGTTTGACTGCACCAGCTCTTTCCCATTTACTTCCTTAGTGTTTCCTCACCTGTTAGGATACAGCAGAACTTGCAGGAATCCGTGGGAGGGCCTGCACTCTTAAGGCAAAGGAAGCCCCACACATAAATTATGTGCATTAATACAGTGTTCATCCCACACTCCCCATAATGTCCATAATCACCCAGCAGGGCTCACTGTGTGTTACAAATGAACATGAGCCACCCGAGTCCAAATCAACCTGTCCGGTTGCTTTGCACTAACTCAGTATTGACACTCAACCCACCGTGCTGCATGACAGTGAACAGCTGACAGAATAAATCAGGGATCTTAGATATGACAAGAACTCACTTGACCTTACTTGACTTGACCTATAATATCTTGTTGGCGTGGGAGGAGAGTAGGCTTTCTCTAGTAAAGTAATCATATCCTCTCTAATTTTTCTTCTTCCTATCCAGAGCACTCTGTTGTGTGTGCATGGAGTGAGGGGATTTGTGAGGGAGGAAATACCTTTTCCTTCTTGAAGATTATTCTAGGAAACTGCAGTATAAATCTTTGTTCGGTAGAAAGTGTTTTGTTTTTTTTTCCCCTGTGAAAAATGTTAATAGGAAAAAGAATTTGTGTAAACTGACTTGGAGGGAGAGTCAGAAAAGTCCTGTGCTTTATGCCTGAGTGTGATCGTTATTTTGTACTGAAGAGATTGGAGAGGTGTAAATTAAAGTGTCATTAATTCCACATATTATCACAAAGAGTTGAATTGCTAAGATGAATAAAAATAATGTACTGTGAGAGGACTGAAAAACATGATAGATTTCTCAAAGTTACGCAGCACACTGTGCCATGTATTAGAAATCTGACTCAAATCCGAAAGACACATGAGGACTTTGCTCATATACACTTCCCTGTGCCAGAATGGAAGTTATTGGGAGACTTGGTGAGCTAGACCATCAGGCATCTATTTCTGCACCTTCAACAGGCAGATATCAGGTAGATGAAAGGGATGCTAATGAATGTTGCTCAGATAGTATTCCCGTAGATGAAAAAAAAAAGTAGTTTAAGTTCATTACAAGTTAATTTGTGTTTTACCACACTGATTTGCTGTAAGTAAAGTTATTACATTTGCAATAGAGGCAACAGTACATAATAAGTATGAACTAGGTGATGAGGTGTGTTCAGCATTCTAGGCCCTGGACAACCGAAATTCTTACCTAACATAAAATATAATTCAGTTTAGCCTCTACAATTCTTCAAAGTCTATTCAGGCTGAGACATTGAATAATTAATTTATTTTAATGGAAGCTCTCATGAGTGCTGGAAGAATTTAGTAATAATATAACCAGGAATATAACTTTCCCACCGTGATTCACAGTGGATTACTGAATGATATATATCATAATCCTCACATTGAAATTTCTTATTGATATTCATGACCTGTTGGACTTAAATTCCTAATATTTGAAATTATCTTAGTTACATATTTTATATATAAATTGTATAAAGTTTTGTATTCTTCCTTTGTTTATAAACATTGTAGGCTCCCCATCATACAAGTTTTCCTTTGTGTTATGACTATATTTATCTATTTGCTGTTTAGTAATTTTGTCAGCATATGTGATCATTTGACATACAACATATAAGTTTGAGTTGCTCAAGTGCCCACATTTTCTGGAAATAAGATGCAGCGTTAATGTACTTCATCACAAGATCTGTCTTCATTTACCTGAAGTGAGTCTTAACTGCACAAGAGTGATTTTAACAAATTAGCCATGCTGTCTGGGAAACTCAACCCTACTTTTAAGGAATCAATCTTTTAGTTTCAACCAGAGTGAAAGAAGTATGTGACTTTGGAAGCAGTCATTGCACAGAAACATCGTCTGTTACCATATCTAAAACTTCTGGAGGTAAATGGAATATTCATTCAACAGATTACATCACAGTTACGAGAGCTTACAGGTTTCAGGTATCTAATTTTCTTTCAGACACTTATTAATTCAACAGCTTTGCTTTCTGTGTTTTTTTTTTTTTTTTAATTTATTTTTGGCTTAAGGAATTCAGGTTTTATCCTAGGATATCAGTTTTGTACAGTGGTAAAGAGAATGATAGTCTCAAGTGAATTTTCTACTGGCGAGATTCCACAAGCTTCAGTGAAGCTGTGCTTGTTTACATGCACTGAAAATTTGGCTCAGTGCCTGGATATGTGATAAAAGTTATCTACCTGTTCCTACTTTTTCAGATAGAGACATCCTGTGTGTATCTTGGCTTTCTTCTTTCATTCCATTTCCGTCAAAGGGTGTAGTAGTGGTTCAAGCCCAGAGAGTTGCATACCCCCTGAGGAATTTGTGGAAACCTAGAGAATGAGGTCCCTCTGAGGTAGAGTTAGGTTTGCCTTGGAAGGGGGGTCGAACTCCTCCACCCCCATCCTTCAGTTCACAATGGTATTTTGTGTCTCCCTCTCTCCTCCCTTGCTCCTTCCCGATTGGTACCTGGCCCTCTGTCTCTTCCCTGTTCCTCCCCCGTGCCATTCCAAGGTAAGTTGTAACCCTCAGAATAAAGTCTGATGCCTCTGCTTATTCAGGGTCTCTCACCCCCTGAACGCAAGCAGCAGCTGACCACCGTGTGAGGTGTCTGATTTGGGGTCTGGGCGAGGGAACACTTTCTCTCTGCAGCACTCCAGCTTTTGGGATAATGGCTGCCATCCTAGGGAAGCCCGGCTCGTGGCAAGGGGAAAAAAGTCCCTGGCTGAAGTTGACTTTGGCAAAAAGGAAACTTTCAGAACAAGCTGCTGAACTGCTGGGCATCCCTGGTGGTCAGCTGTCCAGCCCCCCCACCAGCTACAAAAGGGGACTGCAGATAAGGAAAGTCTGGCAGACATGAGTAGTGGAAAGCGTTAAACTGAGAGGACCTCAACAGGAAGCTTTCTAACAAGGAGGACTTGGATATTTTTCCCCATGGCATAAAGACTGAACAATGGCAAAAGTGGCTCTTCAATTCCAGAAGAGGTGCTGAAGCATCTGGTTGTAACTGTTATATTTGCCCCATTGTTATAAGCTTGTTTGGGAAAGATGTATTTTCACTTTATGCCAGTTCATGGAAAAACAAAACCTTCGTCTCCTGGAAAAAGTATCTCTTTCTCCAGCCATGGTGGCACATGTTGGTGGCTGGGAGAACTCTCTGGGTGGCTGCTCTGCCTGAAAGCTTATCATGTCCATGCCCCAGCAGTGTCTTTTCAGTGTGCTCCCAAGTTTTCAGGATTTTACCAGCATCTTCCTTTTGGGTTTGCTATTGTAAATTGAATAAGGATATAATTCTTCACATTCCATCCCTGGTTTTATTTTTACTCCCCCCCCCCTCCCCCCCCTTTTTAATAGCAAGGGTTTGCAGTATCTCTCTCTGAGTAATAAGACTCTTGACTTGCAAGTGGCATGGAGTTGGGAGGTGTGTGCTCTCTCCTGCCCCATGTCAGGGAACATATTTTGCTAAATTCCTTTTCCACGCAACTTATTTTGGAATTATGCATTTGAGGTTTTTGAGGGACTTCTTAAACTACTCATTTACAGCACTGTTGCAGGGTGTAAATCATCACTAACTTTCCAGAATTTTTTTCCAGTGAAGCAATACTTAAAAATTTAAAGTAGTATTTTCAGATGCAAGAAAGATCTCTTAGTAATCCAGTTTCATTAAGGCCTTAAGACCTTAAAAGTCAACTTTTATTTTGAATTATTCAGATCTAATGGGAGTTCTTATTTTCTGCCATGTAATCTGAATCTCACTATTTTCCTTCTGAGCCTAAATATAATTATCAGTTATGTTATACCAACTTTAGCTGATTTCACGATAGGGAATTCGGGTGCAGGTGCTCAAAGCAAACATAAAAACCAGAAATATGATGTCACCATACGTACATATTAGAGTTATATTTCAGAGCAATATTTTACCACTAATGTGGACGTCAATTCTGATAGACATGTAGTTCACATTTTGCAAAAACATTACCGTGTCTTTTTATTATTTATTTCAGATTCAGAGATAATATTGACAAAAATTAATTTCACTGCTAGAAGAAACATTTGGTATGTTTTAAGGCCATACGTTTAACATCAAATGTCACTACTAAATATATCTTTCTCTTTAACTCGGATCTTATGACAGGTTAGCTTTAACTTAACCCTATTACATGTTGTAATATATATTCCTTTTTTAAAACAATGACAGTTACTGCATTGTGTGTGTGTGTGTGTGCGTGTCTTGTGATCAAAAGGGAAAATTGTACAACTGGCAAGAGAGAATTGAAAAGGATCACAATGTGTATGGATGAATTGTCCCAAATGTTCAATAAATTCCATCCTTTTATGAAAAGAATTCAGAGAATACATTTGATTTCAAGCAGGTGAAACCCGTGTCACAGGTAAAGAGCTCTTTGCAGGGATGGTATGTCTGATATCCACAAGAGTAAACGAAAACTCACAGTAGTCTGGATAATATCAGGAAATCAGTCCTTGTAAAGTCCTGAAACTCTACCCATATTCACTGTACACCCAAAGTGCTAAGACTTGCTGCTAGGAGTAACCATAAAGGCTGGGATTTCCAGGGAAAGCTGTGGAAGTCCGATTCACATCATCCAAGACACCTGCAGCAAAGCAGTTCTGCTGGGAGGCAGAAGATGATTCCCCAGCTGATGAAGGAGCCCGTATACCTCTCTGGTACCATGTGCCTCACCCCTGGTACCCTGCTACCTGCACCAGGGCATGACATGTGCAAAAGTGGCAACCCTGTTTGAGCATTCTGCATGGGCTTTAGAAAGAAAACAGCAGCCTGAAGAGAGCTGCCTGCTGCTGGGAGGGAGAAGGGTCAGGCTCTATTTGGAGCTCTGGCATGGGCAGATGCCACAGCCCTGGAGAGAGTACAAGAATTCAGGCCACGCTCCTGCAATTAACATTTCCAGCTCCAAGTGGCTCCTGCTCTACATGCGCTTTCTTGGATGGCCCTTCTGAGTGGTCTAACTCTGCATGTGCTCAATGAAGGGAGGCTTAGCACCCAGCTCTGGGTTTTGAATTTCACAGAAGGAGCCAGATGCTAAGAGGCCAGGTATTTGGTGCCTGATCTGCAGGGGTTTAACTCTCTTGTTGGATCTATCTAGAATAATTTGACCTCGAGGATCACAGCTCCAATTAGATGGTGTAGGAAAGGGAAAACTGCACAACACCCCTCACATGCATTTTTAAATAGTTATGAATATAGGTCCAAAGCAATTCTTTGTGCAGGCATGCATGGGGATTTCTGTGATAAGCCCTCAGTAAGCTGTATACATTGAGCAAAAGGTTTTGGTTTGGAATGCCACAGGCAAATGTAATGGTATGCTGCAAACTCCTCTTCACCGCTGGAAACAATTTCTTCATTTGCCCCCAATTCTGAACCAACTAAGAACTGTGTTGCAGAATGGAGAAATAAATGCTGCTTAAATTAGCTCCCTTTTTAAACTTCACTAATGAGTTCTGCTTTGTGATTATCCGCTCCTTTGTATTCTGAAAATGAAATTAATGAGACTTTCTCCCAAGAGCTGAGGATTGGGCTGACAGAATCTGACTTTAATGGTAGGGAAAAAACAACAAAGTCTTCACATCATCACATGGCTTTCTGCTCATCCACCCACACCTGGAGGCAAATGTAGAAATGAGAGTCTGTCAAATTGCTCCTCATTTCTGCATTTGGCAGAGTGCTGTTTCCTCTCTGCTACTGAGGCTGCCAGTCCTGCATTTTCTATAAGCCCCCTCCCAAGGTGAAGGGAGTGGTGGCCTGAGGCTTTTTCCAAGGTTGATAGGAAACAGAAATAAAATTCCTGCTCCACTGCTGGGAGGAAGAGAGATGTGGGTTTTGCTGCAGGAAACCCACATGCACATGAAGAATGGGCATGAAGTCCCTTTCCCACTAGGAAGGGGAGTGTCCTTGACTGGACACAGGAGGCACACACGGCAGGCAGGGCTGCACAGGTTCTCCCCTCACCATGAGCACACTGAGCTGTGCAAACCATTCCCCTGACTCTGCCTGCTGGGCTGGGATGTGTGGTTCTGGTAAATGTGCAGGGCTCCATGCCAGGCACAGGGCCAAGCAGGAGCTGATCTGGGTTGCAACACATCAAAAGCAGGAAGGTTTTCCTGAGGAAGGATACCTTGGAACACTTGCAGATCCCCTGGTGTCAATGCAGATGGAGATGGATGTTTCAGGAGCAGCCCTGAGGAGATGGACTTGGGGCTACTGGTGGATGAGAGGCTGGATATCAACTTGCAGTGTGCACTTAAAGCCAAACAGAGCAGCGTTGAGAGAGGTGATTCTCCCATTCTGCTCTGCCCCTGTGAGACCCCACTGGAGCACTGCACTGGGGTCTGGTTTACCCAGCATGAGATGAACACAGAGGCTGCAGAGATGATCAGGAGCTGGACCACCTCTCCTATGAGGACAGGCTGAGAGCATTGAGGTTGTTCAGTGTGGAGAAGATTCTGGGGAGACTGGATAGCACCTTCCAATACTTGAAGTGGGCCGACAAGAAAGACAATTTTTTAGCAGGGCCTGTTGTGTTAGGACAAGAGGTAATGGCTTTAAACTGATGGATGGTTGATTTAGATTAGCTATTGAAGTTTTTTTCCAGTGACAGTGGTAAAACCTGACACAGCTTGCCCACTTATATGGAAGATGTCCTATACCTGGAAACAACCTTTCTCATTTGTGGTATTTGTAAGGGTACACCCTGCTTGAGCACATCATCCTCAATGCAAAATCTGCTGCCCAATGCAAAATCTGCTGCCCACTGCCTATTAGGCAGTTCTAGTGGCACTGTTTCCTAGGCTTTTGGGCCCAGAGGTGAAAGAGGGAATTTGATTTTGCAGGAGTGCTTGGTAGAGAGACAGGATCTTCACCACTTATTCAACAGTGAACACAGACATTTTCTGACTAAGATATTTGACTAGACAAATATAAATGTTGCCATTATTATTTCTACCTCCAAGCCTAGAAATTGTGTCAATTTGCATCATGTATTTTTCAAGGCAAGATGTTACAAAATTACAAAATGATTAATGTAAAGCAGTATGTAGTCAAATGTTTGAAATTTACTGTGTTTAATTTAAGGCTTGTGGATGTGATAAAATGGATAGCGTGGGAGTTTCAGTTTGCGACCTTCCAACCCCAAACAAAGGAGGAGTGTAAGAGGCTATGTCAGACTGGGGAGCAATGAGCTGTCGGATTTGTTTTGTTAGCCAGGTCACCTAGGTCTCATTAGCTCAACTCTAGGGCTATAAAAAGCCTGAGTGTCTTTTTGAGCCAAAGACATAAGTCTGTGAGAGAGTACTCCAGCTGGGCACATGTCATACCAAAATGTAACAGCATTACAATGTGTTCAGCATTATTTTCCAATCCTCTTGTTGTGTTTCCTAATATTATCTTTGGTTGGTTGAGTGCTATTAGTGAAGTTCAGAGCAATTATTTTCAGATAATAACTGTACTGGACAATACAATAGGCATCTAGAGTTTCTTACTCTACTGTGGTTTCTAATAAGCTGCATATAACTGCACCAGAATAGGATTTGTAACCCAGGCCTAATTATTGGAAATAGGTTTTGCACCATCAGATTCTGCTTAGCACCACAGCCAGTAGGCTTTTTCTGTTACTATTTTCATTACATTTAACTCTTTCTTCAATTTTTAATTTTATTGCTTTTGCCACTGTTGTCAGCTTCCCCTAATGAGGCTTGTTACCCTTTTTCAGCCTCGGTGGAAGAACCTTTTTTCACATTCTGGTGTTGGCACATTGAAATTGCTACTCTTGTGACTAGTGACAAGTCTCAAGGGAATGACATGAAGCTGAATCAGGGGAGGTTTAGGCTGGATATTAAGAAAAGGCTCTTCAACCAGTAAGTGGCTGGGCACTGGAACAGGCTCCCTAGGGCAGTGATCACAGCACCAGCCTGACAGAGCTCAAGAAGCATTGGGACAACACCCTCAGGCACTTGGTGGGATTGTTGTGGTGTCCCGGGAAGGATCAGGCATTGAAGTCTTCGATCCTGATTGATGCATTCCAATTTAGCATATTCTATGACTCTATAATGAGGTCAGTATATTAATTCAAGTTCTTCAGTATCCTCAGACACAGTGTGATATGAATGCAGAATGGACAAAAGGGACTGGTTTTATCATCAAGCCTTGACTTCCACAGTGCTGGGGAGTCACATCTGAAATGATTAGACCAGAAGATTTTTTAGTCCATGTGTCACTCTGTATCTTCATACAGTACAAAATCAGTACCATATTCAAATGCGTTGGTCTGTATTAATTTTTTGATGTGACTTATCTCCAATATTTGAAAGACTGAAGGGAAAAGAATAAACATGTCAAATTTTATAAAAAATGGGAAAGCAGCTCTTTCCTGACCATTTCAGGCAACTAGAAGAAGCCTCAAATGAATGTCATGATACAAATTTACAGTATCGAACAAAGATGATCAAAGAATTGAGTTCTTTCTCTTCTTTCTGTTCTCCTCACAGTCAGCATACCAGTCAAGTAACCACATAAGGATTCATGATCAAAGCTTAAAATTATTCTGCTGTTTTCCAAAACGAGTTTCTTTCTATCTATCTATCTATCTATCTATCTATCTATCTATCTATCTATCTATCTCTCTATCTATCATCTATCTATCTATCCATCTATCCTTTGCCTTCCTTTATTTTTTTAAAATCACTGCTAGAACAATGACTTCAGCAGTTGTAATGGAGATGATAGGAAATAATGAAGACAAGGAGTTTGGATTTTGCTTTCAGCCATTTGGGAAGAATGTCATAGAAATTCCTTGACTTTTAAATAATTTTTTACTTAACTGGGTAACTATTTTTTTAGGTTTCACAACATAGATACTGTCATGCAGTATCTGAAATCTTCACTCACTCATCCATCTCCTGTGTTAGATCATTTACCTTTTGGTGGCATCTAAAATATTGTTTATTGCAGATGGTCTTACTTATTCTCATCTCAAGCAGCAGTGAAATGCTTTCCATTAGAAACCAAATCTTCTGATTTAGAGTTTATGGTACAACTCATAACACTATATAATTATTGAGCTGTCATTTAGATTTTTTCTGAAGTTGAGCAATGATATCTATCTAAACCTTTCTTCAGTGGCTTAAGTGCATCACAGAAACAGTTGCATAATCTGTTTTGCTAATCTTTTTTCTTGAACTGCAATTTCCCTTGTTTCTTTCATTTTTAAAAGACAAAGGATTTACCGGTTGGAAAACATGAACTCACAAGTTTGTGGAAACTCAACCTGACCAATAAACACATTTGCTTGCATCATATTCAGTGATTATTGTGATGTTAAGGAATGCTTTAATTCTTCTTGCCAACATAAAATCATAAGAATTACACTTATTTGCAGCAGATTTGATGTTGGCCTATTGTGTAAAGTTGAAATCTTAGCATAAAAGCCTCAGTAATGACACTGCTCCAGAAATACTGCAAAGAAGGAAAGAATCTCTTTAACTTCAGTGAGGTTTCGATTAGGATCTGTATCCATTCCAGTCTTTAGAAACAAACATAAAATCATCAGTAACAACCTCTGGACTACTGATCCTTGGCAGTGGATGAGATATTTTGGAGAAAAATTAAGGAGACAACTTGGTTGCAACAGTTACAATGTATTTCTATAGAAGAGGTATGTAACAAAGCAATACACTAATTTGCAAAGATTTTTTTTTTTGTTTCATATTAACAGAAATATGGTTGTCAGAAGGTGTGTGGAATTTTAAGTTGGAGCCAGGATATCTGACAGCTAAAAGTTGCTTGCACTGCAGAATGCTGATCTACACTGTAATTTTGAGATATTAATTCTGAGGCCCAATTCCAGATGTTTATGGAGTACGTAGGAGGAAAGGATTTTGAATATTTCTTTGTAGTGATTCTGGTAAAAGAAGATGACAGGGCAGTTAAAATGAAAATTTCTGTTTTTCTGATAGTCAGAAATTGATTAATGCTTTGAAATAAAATTTTAGATTTAAAAGGAGAGAAGGATTCTGCACTCTACCTCTCAGAGCAGTTTCCTTTATTACAGGGATAAACCCAACACAAAGAAACACAGAATCAGAACTACAGATTAACTTAAAGTGAGGACAGCCTCAGACAATCAATCTCTTGGGTACAAAATAATATATTCAAAGAAGAGACATAACAGAGCTGAGTCTTACTTGTGGCAAACTACAAGTAAATAAATGCCCACTTTTTCTCCTTTGTTTGCAAAGGTTTTTCTCAATACAGCATCAGGTGGTTCTGGATAATATCAGGTATGTGCAAGAAATTTATGCATCTCTGTTCTGCAGAGATCTGCAACTACTGCAGGACACCTAGGACCCAGCTCTGAGCTGGGAGCAGACAGAACATAATTGCAGGTCTGGGTTAATATGAACCCATGCTAGCATATTAATTAGTCTGATGCTGCTGAAAGTCAGGGCTGGATTGCTCTGGAGCAGCAGCTCTGGCGTGCTTGGACTGAGTTGGCAAAACTGGTGCTACACTTCACTTTAGGCTATTCCAGTGTGGATCCATGGCAGTTCTGTATTTCTCTGCTGAGGATGGAGATCCCTAAAATCCACAAGGCCATGGTCTGAGGATGCTGTCCCTTAGAGCCTCTCAAAATCTTTTTAACTTTAAAAGATAGAAAAGGAAACAGCTAGATTATTTGAAAGTAGAATCAAGCTTTATTTCAATGAGATTCTTTCCCCTTAAACTGTGGATGATTGAATTTGCCTAAGGAAATCTTCCATTCAATAATCTTTCAGACGTGACTTGTAATACCTTTCCACTTTGGGAAAAACAACACATATTATGGTTCTGTGGCTGGACCTTATGGTTCTATTGTCATTAAAATATGATTTTTTCTTCTGAAAGCAAAGAAGGATAAGCAGATAAAGGAGGAAGAAAAGAGCATGGAAATAGCAATTATGAATGCTTGAGTTTTTGACTCTCAGAGAAAAAAAGCTACAGTCACTACAAAACTTGTAGCTCACTCAACACAGCTTTTATTTTCCTCTGAAGACACTGGATGATGCCAGTGGTTCATAAGACAATTCTGGGCTATCTAAATCAAACTTTTCCAAGGCAAACAGGTAAAAATGAGACATAGCAGAGGGAAACAAAGTGTGAAGGAGGTGGTAATCAAGAGAGGAGTAGGCAGGGGAACTGTAGCAACAGGAAGAAAAAATCATACCTAAGTTGAGGTCTAAGGCTTTTCTGTCACTGATGGAAGCTGTAATGCCCAGAGGTCCCTTGTTCTGCTGTTCAAAGACTGTTTAAGGAAGTTATGTGTTCTGGGAGTTCCAGTTACTCTTTGATCCCAAAGACTCTTCTTTTGGAAGGTTTCTAAAGAGATATGATTTGAATAGTCAGCAATTTCATTCATCGTTAATTACTTCCAGTGCTTCCTTTTGGGCTTACTTATTTCTAGTTCAATTCTCACACTATTTTCCTAGGACATTTTTGATGCAGTTCTTCAGTAGCATTGACAGACCAGTACTGAATTAATTCAGTCTTTCTCACTCTTACTGGACTTTACAATGTCCTGTAACTTATGTTCTTACTGGATCTGACTGAAGTTCACATGTAATCAACCAACACTGCTGGTTTTCAAAAACAAGGAGTTTATTTGTGAGAGTTATTTTGTATTCTGAGACTCTCTTGTCTCTAATGACCTGCCTGACACAATTTTGGACAAAACAAGATTCTCGCTGCTTTCTTTCTTTGAAGATGTGAGCAGCATATTGCCTAAACTCTAGTTGCATATGCCTGGGCTGAAAACCCCAAAACCTTGATAAGGATGTGTTGCTTATTAGTGACCTTGTTTTCCACCATGTGAACCTGAAGCATACCCATGTAATTTGATGTGCAGACTCTGTACAGCTGTGGTGTCTTTGTTCATCAAGTCTCTTTTTCAGTACTTTATCCACCTCATTCCAGAGTGAAGAGTTTCATTCAAATTGCAGGTCATACCAGCACTGTTAAGGGTTATTTGTCTAAGCTTTTAATCTGTCTCCTAGAGCTTTGGACTTTGATCCAAGTGGCAGTCTGGTTTGTGTTACTGACCCAGCTTGTTTTCCTTTCCCCTCTTGATTTGCCTATATGAGAATTTTGTCCTTCAGTTTTACATCACCCCCAAACTCCTCAATCAGTGGGCCTTCTTTCCACACTCTGTTTCAGCAGACATCTTTCATGTTTTGTTTTTATGTGGGATTAATCTTTCTACTTTTTAAGCTTTGTTACATGGTTAGCTTTCTCTGCCAGAAAGAAATGAAAATTGATGAACACAACAAGTGCTTTAGAAGAGTCTGGGTTCTGAAGTCTATCTTTTAATGGACCCCACTGCTGGCAGATATAGAACAAAACACTATAAGTGCTTTACAAAATTTCTTATTCTGAGGAGGCTTTAAATTTCTGGTGATCATAATGAGAGGAGAGAGAACCTGGAGGTATGTTTAATTTAGGAATACTCAGTTATCTATCAGTGATTGCCAGAAATCTGCTTTATTCTGTGTTCTGTGTCTGTCCTTCAGGAGAACAAGAGCTTCTCTGTGTGTATTCCAGGATGGAGTGCAATGTAAAGATATGGAGATGGCTTTGCATGTATCAGCTCAGGTGGTAAAAGAGATTAAGTTTTAGGTTAATTAACCCACTTGTTGATCTGTACAGAAGAAAAAAAAAATCTTATATATTTTTTTCTCATTCACTGGTGTCCTTAAATACTACAGTTACAGAACAGGGAAATCTTAACATAAGACTATGAAGAGAAGACAGTGTGGGTTTGTTACAAATGACTCATGACAAGTTAAATTATGTATTTGGTGGTTATCTTAATGAAGGAAAGAAATGCAATGCCCACACTGGTTTTGTTTTTCTTGCCTGATGTTTTCCTCTGAAAAGCTCAGGTATCTGGTGGAGCTATAGCTGCCATAGTGACACTCTAGTATGCTCTGGTTAAAGCAGTTTTAAGCAAATATAACTAGTAATTTCTATTTATTCATTGCCAGGATAAGCTGATGTATGAGGACTCTACTCACAGGCTTTAAAAGTTTCTCAGAATCTTCATTATTACATAAAAGTAGTCTGAAGAGAGTCATTAATGCTTTGTAGAACACAGCTAAAAATACTGTATGAAAGATAACAGTAGAAACAGACTGCAGCCAATCAAGTGAAGTTTTAAATCCAAACAATAGCATACTTCACATAAGAAAAAATAAATATAGAATGAGGGAAATCTTTTGGGACATATATTTAACCCAAAAATAAGTATCTGGGGATTATAGTGGATGGTGATTTGAATTGGTAAACAGTGCAGTACTAATGAGAAAAATAGCTACTCTTGTACTTCACTGAGCTACCAAGAGTATTACATGTGAGGCAAGTGTTCCTAGCTTGCTCTAGTCAACACATGATTTGTAATCATGTGTTCAATTCTGGGCAACATGTTTTTAAAAGAGACCCAGACAAGCTGGAGGGAGATCAAAGGAGAGCAACTAATGTGATAGATGTTTTGGAAATGAAGACCTGTGTGGAAAAGAAGTGAGAATATGTAATGCAGAGATGACTGATGGGAACATGGGACCTGACTATCACACATCAAAACAGTCTTACAAGGAGAAGCATCATAATTGTTCATGTTAATCCTTGAGGATGGTAGGAGTAATTATGGATGGAGTAGGAATGAAAATATAAACCAAGCAGAGAGTGTGTGTTAGAGGAACGAAACAAAAAAGACAGCTGCCAAGGGAGGGTACAAAACTGCTGCTGTGGGATGCATTTCCAGCAAGAGTAACCAGCTGTCCATCCATCACGGACAGCTTCTGGGCTTAAAAGTATTGCTCCAAAGATGCAGGTGGCTGAGTTATACAATTCTCAATTCCTTCCAGATCCTAAAACTGTCTTGGCTTTCCCCTTTTTGTCTGTCATCTTCCATCCGTACCTTTCCTTTCAGCCTCAGCCATGGCTCCAGCTGCTTTGTATCAGTGAAAAATTTGACTTTTTGAGTGGCTTAAGTTCAAGCAGTGGCATAGAGGTCCTGGAAGTGCCCCTTACTTAAAACCTGAGCACATGGATGTGCTTAGAGATGCTGAGAGACACTTGTAGAATCTTGTAAGTGCCTCAGGCAGTGAACTATGAAACTTTGCAGTCAGAAGCAATGGCTGGCATGATGCAGCATCTTTTGGCCATGAGCCTCACAGCCAGACTAATTATTATCAGGCCCATTATATGCTGAGGACATGTCTGGTTTGAGGGTCAAAGTGTGGTTTCTGCACAGCTTCGCTCCATTCTGTGAGTACATGCTAGCACGTTTGGCTCTAACTTTGAGCTCTCTTCCTCACTCTCTGTTGTTTCATGTGAACATAATCCCCACTTTCCTGAATCAACTGAGAATTGGTGCCTAACTATGTGCAGAATCTCTGTGCTGAAGCCGTTCTTCCATCTGTTACAGCCTGGTCTTGGAGGAAGAGGCTCCCAGTGGTTCATAAAAGTTGTTGACACCATACTCTATGGCTTGCTTATATCCAGTTATCTAAGTCTGCAGAGCAGCTCTAATATACTATTTACAAAATACAACCTAAAAAGTAAAAGCTGCAGGCTCAGGAATTGGATTTCTGCAGGACTGCAATCTGTATGGAACTTCTCCTTTCGAAAATACCTAAAATTCTGTTAGATTAATCCTTGCATCAGCTCAGTCAACCAGGAAAGAATTTTATCCCAAGTCTCCCAAGTGGAGACAGTGTGATGAAATGTTTTAAGGAATTGCCAGCTCTCCTGACAGTATTTTGGCTCCCACACCTTTCATTTTTCCGGCAAACATTCTGGACACTAGGATAAAAGGAAAATATGTAATAGGAAAAAAACCTGGGGGACAAATGATGATCCGATGCAAATCAGCACTGTGAAGGAACAATACTGGTGTTCCCTGTTCAGTATCTTGCTCTTTCTTGGCAGTAACCTACAGAAATATGTTGTTTTTCCCTTTTATGAGACATAAAAAGTTTCTGTATCGGCATACCCTAGCTCTGTGTTTCTGACTTTTATCTAATTTTAATGCAACTGTAAAAGTGGGGTTTTTTTTTCAGATAAAACTTGACCATCAGAAGCAGAGTGCAGGAAATACAAGGAAATCTCAAGGTATCTGAAAAAGTCAGTTTGATGATTTTTGAGATAAAAGACCACAAACAATAATAAAAGTTGAAGATATTTTATGAGCACTTTTCACTGACATTACAACTTCAAAGAATTTAGTGGTATTTTATTATTTAAATTTCCAGGTCAGTGGTCAGGAAGGGGGAATTATGTATGAAATATCAGAAAAGGAAAGGAAAGAATGATAATAAAACATTCAAAGTCATTCATGTGCATGTGCAGACATATTTAAATTTACCCAGGTTTTGAGTGTTTTTTTGGCCTACTCAGACAATTTGTCAGTGCCAGCACTGGTGTAGTCTAAACATCATAAATTGTCTTCTCTTCAGCTGCATTAAAGTCACTTGACTACAGCTTTAACCTGTGATTTTTGCTGCCAGTAATACTTCATTTTCCTTTGTTGGGTTTCACATATGCATTCAGAGAGATGTTCTTTTGCCAGAAAATTATTCTGAGTATGTGGATTTCCTAGGGATAAGGCAGACTTTACATTTGACTCCCTTTCTCCACTGACAGTATGGCAAATGCAAATAGTTCTTGGTATTACTGCTACCCTTTATTTTTCTTGATTGCCAGGCTATCATCAGAGACAAGTACAGAGCAGGAGGAACTTTTGGCAAAAGTCATGACTATTCTTTTGTTCAGGAAAAAATTAAAGGAGGGTAAGGTGCCCAGGAGAAATGGTCATCCTGCACTGGGCCATAAATTTATAATTGTCCGTGTAAATTGAGGCTCCCCTTACTGTTCTGAGAATTTGGCACACATGGGCTGCTGTGAGTCTTTGCAGATGGCTTTTGTCACTGGGTGTGCTCCACACTTCCAGCAGCTCTGTTTGCCCTGGGAAGAAGTGTGTTGTTGGGCACTTTTGAAAAAAATTTAAACAGTGTTACTGCTTCTGTGGGAGCAGTAACAATATGGGATCTGCTCTCATGTCCCTTTTGCTCTGTGATGTGCTGACTTGTGCTGCAACCAGGCTAATCATGAGGTGAGGTGCCAGATATTTGTCTTCCCCTGCTGCTGTGGAAATGCTGCTCAGACCAGTTGTGCAATATAAGGCACGGTCTGCTCAAAAGTTTGATTTTGGTTTAATCCTGTGTTACTCCTGTTTCTTGATGTCCCTTGCCAGCTTGATATTTCCCAATAAAACTTTTGAACCAGCTTTTGGCCTCAGCACTCTTTTTGGTGGGTTCCTGTGTGAAGCCTAAAGCAGCAGGTTGCTGTATCTGAAAGGTGTTCAGGATCTGCAGTTGCTGGAACTGCTTTATCGTGGGAATGAGAACACAGGAGATAAATTGGACAGTTTCTCACCTACCTCCAAAGATGATTTGTTCACAGAGCCTGAATTTGTCATAGACCGCAAGGGTATTTTATATTTTCCATGCCCTAAATCCTGAGCTTTGCTGATTTGTACTTCAGGTCCAGGAAGTTCAGGATGTTTTTCTGGTTACCTGTTTGGGGAGATTTGCTGCTGTATTCTCATATATGAAGCTGGGACAAATGCCTGAAACCTTAGACTTTAAGTATCTTTCTTAGAAAAGCCTTATTTGTTTCAAATAATTGTATTAGATGCAGTGGGGAAAATCCTATTGTACACCCTGACACAGGCATCACAAACTCTTTTGTAGCTGGCTTAAACCAAGCAGTTTTAGCTGCAACCTTTACTCTGTGAAGAAAGTTATCCATACAGAAATGAAATGCTGATAATAACTGTGTGCAGGGTTTTATTTTTCACTGCAGTCACTGGCTGGTGAAAATGATATGTGCTTCCTGAGAAACATTTTATTCATTTTCTGGTTGCATTTTTGTCAGCATCCCAGTTCAGCCTGGAGATTTTGTAGTGATGGTAATTAGTTTCAGCTCATACTTACTGGCAGGCATTTCTCCAAATCAGTGAAAGTAAACAGAAGTGCAACAGCATTTTTAAAAGGATGCAGTATTTTTGCTTTTAGAAGGCCATAAAACAAAACACAAACAAAAATTACAGCAAAGCATCAAATGAGTAAATTCAATGCAGTAAAGACAACAGGAATAATACTGCAGTTTTCAATCTCAACTAGCTCACTGCTAAGGATTATGTCTTTTCAAAAATCCTGCCATAATTGGGTCTGTAGCTGACAGCTTAAAGCATTTGCAGAGAGAACTGAGAAAAGTTCTGGATGTTAATGGAAGCTTTTACTGTTAATGGCTTGAAGTTCATGAGTGATAGAAGTATGTTATTTCTGGTGTAAAGTTATAAAGAATATAATATGGTATTCATTAAACTATGAAGCCAAAAATAACATCTGTCTCTCATGAATAAGGGATAAGGTTTCATTTTAGATCTCTTCATATTTGAAAACAGTATTTTTGCTAGCAAATTAGTTTTTGTGTCCTTCCAAATAGGCAACAACATTGAATATCACAGAAATATGATCACATCATTTTAGCACAATATAGTAAAAATATAAGAAAGTTGGTAGAACTTGGTTATAATTTTTTAAACCTTAGGCATAATTCTTGCTGTCCAAGAAATTTTTATTTGTTTTTTTCAGTGGGTCCTGTGGGTATTTGCCATGTTACCTGAGAGGGAACTGGATATTTTAGTCATTGATCTCTTTCGGTGCTGTGGAACAGGGTTAATCCATGGGAACATCAGGTTCAGGCTGCCACTGTAACAACTGTACAAAACTGAATGCCTCTTGGGAGGTTTAGGGTCCTTGGTATAGTGCCTGGTAGCTTTTCACCATCACTGGTAGTAGTTTATAAAATTAATGGATTTTAGTTTTCTGGAAATTATTGATGAACTTGTGTAGAATTCAACTATTTTTTTCATCTAGAAAAAGATATATTTTAGTAAAGAGGTTTATATCCTGCAGCCTGGTATCTTTGAGGAAAAAGAAAATTAGCAGTCAGGTGTATTTCTTTCAGTAATGTGCTTGGATTTACTGCTACTGAAACCCCCTCTAAGGTGGCTTTCCCTGCTCTTGGAAATGGAACGCATCATGTGAAAGGCATTTTTTCTTGTTTTGCTGGATAAAAGTAGAAGGTTTTTTCCTCAGGCTGTGGGATTTTTGGTTTATTCACCTCTCCTGAGTTAATTATTCAGACTGATCTACTCAGTGTCACAATTGCCACAGGCCCTGCTGGTCCCCTCTGGGAAGGGCAGGTGCATCCATCTGCACTGAAATCCCACTGCAGGAACACACCACGGGATGTGTGCAGGAACAAACACCATGTCCTTGTGTTTTCATGGCTAAGGTTATCTTCCTCTGAGGTGTTCTAGGTCAGTTTTCACAGGGTATCTGCAGCCATTTCCAAGACTGAACTAAAAGCAGTGAAAGTAAGCTCTGTAAGGTGAATGCGTAACTGGAAATGCACTTTGGAAAATGATGGATCTTGTGTGTGAGTTGGGTGCTGGGTCTCCTCAGATGGGCAGCTTGCAGGCAGTCCTTAGCCTAACTGTGGGTCTGTGTTTGGATGCAATTTAGAGACCTTGCAGTATCCTCCCGCTCCCCAGCTGATCTTTAGAAGTGAACGTAGAGGCATTGACTCTGGCTTCTGCAGAGCCTGGTCTGCTGAGTGCGTGTGAAACAATGTGCAATAAAATTGATGGATAGCAAATGTCATATTGCATTATAAATACGAATTTTTCATGGTTCAGGGCAAAAATGCATAAATCAATAGTAAACACATTTTCTCTTTGGAACACCTGTTACAATTACTTCTGGATAATCAGTTATATTTTTTTAAATGAAAAACAACAGCAATACAGACATTACTTATCCTCAGCCTGATTTGAATTTTGATATCACACAAATCCTTTTGGTTTTGATTTAGGTCTTGCTTGATCTATAATATATCCTGAGATTTTGGCTGACATTGAAAAAAGACAACTGTTAAGGAACAGGTTATCTTGATTCATTAGTCTGTTTTTTATTTCCTATTATTTTTCCCCAATAGGAATTTCATTAGCCAAGAGTGGCTCGAATAAAAGTGTTGCAAAATAATATTATGAGTGGATAGTAATCCTGTAATCTCATGTCCATTTGGTAATAAAATAGTCTAATTTAATAATGCCTAGCCAAAATGGAGCATTGGACCCACATGTTCGAATTATTTAATCTTACACACTTAGCTTTGTTCAGCATGAGTCTCAAATATGTCTGGAAGTCGTCAGTTTTCTCATTTATATGCACTACTCAAATAAAATAAGTTCAGAAATTTGCACTGGTGTGAGGTCTCTGAGGGCAACATTGACCTGTTTGGGTTTGGGTTCACTTTCCCATCTTTTAGTCATTGTCCTGAGTGGCAGAATTTGCAGTCCTGGTGCAGGCAGCTCAGGATGTCTGCCCAGAACAGGGAAAGGACAGGAATCCTTTCTTGGGACACTAAGCAAGGGATTGGCCAGAGAACCTGAGGATGTGGGAAACCTTTCATCCTACCCTGTCTCTCAAAGAGGCTTAGGCAGCTAATTCTGAAGGAAGATGTCTCTGTTTCTTCTTAGCATTGACAGGCATGAATCCTTTTCTGCAAGTAGGTGGGAGGCCAGGACTTTCTCACATGAAGTGCAGCTGGAATAGAATGAGGGGAAGGAACGTGTGGTACATTTGTGCTTCCAGCCAACAGCTCAGTCAGCAGAGATCTGCCTGAAATAAAGAAGCGTTACGTTCAAGCTCCTGCTCCAGTGATTATTTAATTATCTATGCAAAAATAGGTAATTAAATAGCTTTAGTCTGGTGGCCTTTCAGTTCAGCAAACCATCCCAAATCAGGCATTTGCACAGTTCTCACTTGTTCTGTATCACAATCTCTTCAACAGGAGAGATGGCATTCCTTGAAATGCTCAATAGCCTGGAAGTTAAAGCATTTTCTTGGAAGTTGTCTTCAAATCTCTGCTCCAATTTTTACCTTACATGGCCTTGAATTTGGCTCATTTACATCCCTGTATTCCAGTTCTGGAGTTCTTTGGTCTATATAATCTTTAGGCTTCCAAGAAAAAACAAGAAGCTGGTTCTGGCATAAAGTCTGCCATTTTGGGAATGGTGAACTGTACTTAGAGAAATCTTTCGTTCTTAAAATGCAGAGAGCACTTCATGAAATCTTAAACCATTGTTTAAGCCTGGGCAGGAACTGATCTGAACAGTACAGGTCATGATCTCTACAGCTTTGTGGCCAGCAGCAAAAATGAATTTACCTAAGAGATATTTTGGGGAAAAATGTAAGGTTAAGCATACCCAGTCCAGTCCAGACATGCATCTCTGCTGCACTCTGGCATGGTAGTTGATAGGGCTTGTGCCCTGGAACAGTATTAGTTGCAGCAACATGCTTTTGTTTTTAAGCCAAAAGGAGACCATTTTAGATGGTAAACAGAGGACTGAAGGCCTATATTTAGTATGTTGTTCTAAGTAATTTGAGTGTGAGCATGAATGTGTTGTATTGCTGTGTGTTCCATGATTCTGACACATTTCTTAAAGGATGTCAGAGTAGGGTTTGGTGTTATTAAGCTTCAAGATCCAGAATCACTAGTCAGTCAGTAGGATTTTATTCTGTTACATGCTGCAGAAGCAGGAAATAACCTCTTTGGACCAAAGAAACCTGAAATTTGAATATAGAATGAAAACACAGAACTAGCTGGTAATTATGGTTGTAGAACTCCAGTTACTCTAAGCCCTGTAACTATCAAACTTTTGGCAGAATATGTAGAATATACAGTGAATTGAGGTAGGAAAAATGGGTTATTTGGCCGGTGCTTATAGTCTGTGTGAGGTGTTCTAGTGGGGAACTCCCAAAACATTAGAATTGTTAGCAAACCATGGTGGCCTCAATATGGGCAGTTTGGAGATAGACACTGATGTCATGATAGTGAAGAAGGTGGGGCTTTAGGGACACTTAAGGACATTTTCAGTATTGATCTCTCTTGTTCCATTTGCCTGAATACTAAATCATTAAAAACAAATAAAATCAGAAGTAGCTGTATAATATCTAAAGTGACTGTACAATAGATACAAAGTTATTACATTAGTACATAACTTTAGAGACATAAGATAGACTGCTTTGAACTCAGCATATTGTGCAAGGAATGAATAATGTAAAGTATATTTCTTGCCTTGCTCCCAAAGGGAGTAGAAATCCCAGATCTGGAGGAAAGGGCCTATGCTTCCCACCACTTTATTAATACTTTAAATCACAGTTCTCTGTTCTAATCCATATCAGCTGTGCTCTGAACAGGCAAAGATTTCTGTACTTCTGATAAGACTCGTGGCTGTAACCTGTAGTTTGACTTGCATGGAAAGAGTAGGAAGCTGTTCTCACTGCATGTTTTAGGTTTCATTTCACCCTGACACCTGGAAATCTTTCCACGGAAATCAAAGAATAATTTCCTAGGAGAATGATGTGTTGAAAAGCACTGAGAAGAAAATGTCAGCATTAGCTTCATATTTTCTTGGATTTCTCTAGTTGTCACAGATTTAGCATTAGCCAGGATAGCCTTTGTGTTGAATATGACAGGAAAATTACTTTTATTCTTGGTATCAGAATGTGGAATTACACTATGTTCAGCTATGCTTATACTGTATGGTTTGGTTTTTATTTAAAATTTAATTTAATAAAGATGGATCAATTTCAATAGCTAATACAGAGTTGAAGTTCCACAGAAAAAGGCTCCCGAAATACAGGATCCTGCTTTCAAGCTACCTCAAGACTGGTTTTTCATGTTGTTTTCAAAACTTGGACTAACAACGGTTTTTAAGAGAAAATTAGTCAATACAGTGTATTTTCCATTTAATGAAATGAATTTTGTATACATGTACAATGTGGATTCCAGATTATTTAAATTTTACAGTACTTAAATCTGGTAAAATGCCAGAAAAAGTTAGTTGTGGAAGAGATACATTCCTAGAAAACCACAGTACTGTATCTATGCTATAAAAGACAAACACATTTCTTGTTCTTATCTAGCACAAATGAAATAGATTCCACAGGATGAAATCAGAGTATTTTGTGGCAAGGCTGCAGCAAAAAGACATAAAACCAAGCCTAGGCTGAGAAAAGGAAATAGGAATTAAGAACCACTTGCAATTACCATACTCTGCTTACACAAGCAACTGTGGGGTGACATCAAAATGCTTGTCAGGCATTAAAGAGGCTTCCCAACAACTTCATGAAGTTGCCTATTACATTCATTTTACAGATGGATTAGAGTGAGAAAGCATGAAATTTAAATGTCATGGTCCCATGAGGAATCACTGGCAGAGCTGAGAACAGAATCTTTCCCCAGCAACTGCTTCTTAGTATTGACAAGAGCAACCATTTTAAAATAAGACCTTTGACCTAAGTTTCAAAATCATAACTTTTCAAATAAAACCCCTCAGAAAACTTGAGAGTAAATCCTCAATGTTTCTACAATTTAGAAAATGATTTGTTTACATGTCCAGAAAAATCAAGAGAAGGTAGTATTATGTAAAAAAAGCAAGATTCCTAGGAAAGTATAAGAAGATGTTTCTTTTGAAGCAATTTCTAACCTTTATACTAGAATCTCTGGTTTCTCTGAAAAGACTGATTTTTCCTGCAAACTTGGTTGCTGGTACATCTGAATTTGTACAAATGAAAACATGGGACATAGTAGGTCAGCCTACCCTTGGATTCAGAGAATACCAGCAAAGCCACAGACTTGGTATGGTGCCAAAGTAAACAGAGTTGCACCAAATATCCTATCAGGCATGATCATAACAAGTTATTCTCTGAACAGAGAAATTGAGGGTACCTATGGATTCCTGATCTGTCATCCATATAATGCAGGCTCTCCTGCAGGTCCCCTGATTTCCTCTCCCTGCCACATCTGCCTCTCTCCTTGTGTGATTTGTGCAACATTGCTGTCACGCCCTCAGTTTTGCCCAGTTCCCCACTCTCTCCTCCTTTAATACCCACAGCTCTGTCCTCTTACTTCTTTGAGCCCCACAACCCCTCAGATCCTCATCACAACCAAATGTCCTCAGGACCCTCTCCCATCTTTATGGCCTGAGAGCACTGCACTGCTGGGTCAGGGACCTTGTGTGCTGCTTGAGGGGCTCGTGCCTCATTAGTGGCCCAGCCCACCCTGCTCTGTAGGACAGAGTGGATAAGGAATGAGAGCACCCTGCCTCATTGTCTGCAGAGGCAGTAGTAGCAAATTTCTCTTTATTTCTCTCTCTGAATAGCAGGTACTGAATTTTCTGTTAAGTTCAGCTGAAATTGGAAAAGGGATTTGAGTACTATAAGGGGGGATATGGGAGATGCATAGGGTCATGTTCAAACAGATATAAAATGGCAACACAAACGTAATTTCCCTATGGAAAAAAATAAAGCTCTGTATTATGGGCTATGTTATTCAGACATCTGCTTGATTAGTAGTATAAACTACTTGAATAATTAATAAAAATAATAACAATAAAAAATCTACTGAACTTACTATAATGGTGGGATATGAAATAGAAATGGCAGGAGAAAATGTAACTATGCCAAAAAAATGGAATGTCCTTCATACAAAGATAGGAGAGATAAGCCTGCCTGAGAAAATTTGAAGCCCTTTGTGATGCTGTGGACAGAGAAACCTAGGTCGTCATTTGCTGTCCAATAAATCGATGTTTGGAATATAGCAGAAGTATGATGTACTTCTGTAGAAAAGTGTCCTCTTTTCTTTGGGGTCTCACAGAAGTTTCAGAAATCCCATAGAAAACTCCCAATCACCTCAGCAGGCTTTGAAAAAGTACGGAAAACTTCCTCTTACCTTTCTATGCAGTGATGATGGCATTCCCAGGGATTTTGCTGCGATGACAAACTGGATGGAGAAGGAACTTATGTTGAAATGAAAACTAAACCATACTAGTGCTATTTTTAAAGGATGACTCTGCTGCCATGGACTTTTTCCAAGAAATTTTTGCCCATTTGTCCATAAACCAGTTTGCCCTAGTCATATTTCTGTACTCCCCATAAAAGACTTTCCACATCCAGTTGACTGTCATTAGCTGTCTTTACTACACCCAGGGTTCTGATGTTTTCTCACCTCCCACGCTTGGGACAGAAAAAGATCCCATCAAAAACATTCTGAGATTTTAATGCTCTCCTGCTTCCTTCCTTTTTATGTTCTACAATTATACAGGCAATGAAGCACAGCTGTAACTAAAAAGTAGGATAACCTTACCACCACTGCCTAGTGATTTGACTTCTGAGGGAAATACTTGTTTCAGGACTGTGAGATTGCAATAGGCTCCATTGAGTTTTTGCGTATTTTTCTTTGGTTTCCCATTGGGAATATTTCAGTGTATGTTCTTCATACAGCTCTGGCTTGCAGATTACAACGTCACTGCTGGAAAAAGATTTAAACCCAAAAAACATGTTTAATCTATTGTGCCTATATTATGACAGAGTTTTATTTGATCTTGGCAGCTTGAACATCTTTGGGGAACAGTTGAAAATGTCTTTCTAAACTCATTATTCTTAGTCTAAAACAGCTCTCAAAAACTAAATTGCTTCAAGCTTCAGTTTAAGGCAGCTGTACATTTATAGGACAGAACATTGGACAGCAGAAGTACTGTGTCTTAGATAGGCAGACTGATAACATTTTATACTATTTTGATACAAGTGAGATTATCTAATGTCTGCTAATGAGGCAATGAAATGCATTTCTAACAGAGCCCACAGATAAATACTACAGCCTTAGTTGAGCTGAGAAGCATTTTGAATTTTCTGTAATAGCACTAATGCATTATGAAAAGGGATGGAGAAGTAACAGAAAAAAAAATGAATGGGTAGGTTAATATTAAGGAAATTAACCTTTAAAGTTAAGCTTGTTACATTCTAGAAGTGAATAAGATGATGTGGCTGTGGTGATTCCCATATACCTGTGAGATACAGAGCAGTGAAAGACCAAGTATTCCAATTAACCAAGTGTTCAAACACACTCAAGCTCAGTCTGTGATGGCCATTAATATTTCTGGACTTAAAATACACAGAATTGGCACTCTTAAGGATCATTATGAAAGGTCTGGGCTTTGTAACTTAAATAAACCTCTTTGCTTAAAGAATATAAAGAATTTTAAGCCCAGACATGATCCAGCCAAGCTACTCAAGGAGGTCTAGAGAAAGCAGGAGGCTGAAGTGTTCTGTGCTCAGACTGATCTCAGACATGTTCGTAAAGCATCAGTCTCTCCTCTGCCCCCTCATCTGGTGTACTCAAAAAACATCCTGGGCCAGCAGCAGTGGTCAGGCTGTGCACTCAGGGGCATCTGTGTCCTGGAAATATCTGAATTTGGGGTGTCACTGCCCTGCTGGCAAGATGATAAACCTATCCATCATGTCAGCTCCCTTGCCTGGCAGGTCTGTCTGTGCTGACTCTCGCTGGATCCCTCAGTGTCCTTGGCTTACTGAGAGCTAGTCCTGAGACATCAAGGACGCTCATGCATGGTGCAGACAGCTGCATGTCTGCTCTTGGGAAGGCAGAATTTATAGCCTGGACTCAGCTTTACACTGATGCTGTCACATGGCATCTGGATTGCAGCTGGTTATGGAGCAAGCTGAGAATGTGACGGGCTGTTTGTGGGACTGTAGATGTGTTTCAGCTCTGCATGTTAAGATGATTTTAAGGAGTTCTTCCACAGAGAAAATAAGGGCTAGTAATATTTCCAAAAGAAAACAAGAGTGACAAATATCAGTTTTCTGTTTGCTTTGTTGGCTGTGTTTCCGGAAGGTGAATTAGGTTTATAGTCTTTGTATGTGTTCCATGTCACGAGAACAGAAATGATACATTATAAATTAATTGCACTGAAAAGATGTCCTTGAGGTTGGGCAAGTTTCTCCGCTGCATGGAAACTCCTGGGGTCCTGACTATTAGCACTGACAAATTCAGGAAAATCTTGCTGTACATCACATATATCTCTGGAGCAGAAGACAAAAATATCCACACAGTATAAATATTCCTGAAAAGATTAGCTAACAAAAACATCATGGTAGAATTGACTCATGGACAGTTTGTTGTCCACCAGGACCCCCAGGTCACTCTCCACAGAGCTGCTTTCCAGCAGATCAGCTCCAATCTCCAGGTGCAGAAATTCTCTCCCTGCATTTTCCCTTGCTGGATTCCAGCACGTTCATCTCTGTCCATCTCTCCAGGCTGTTGAGGTCCCTCTGAAGGGCTGCAGAGCCCTCTGGGATATCAGTAACTCCTTCCAACTTTGTATCATCAGTGAATGTGTCATTGATGAACAACTTAAACAAGTTTGGGCCCAGTATTGAACCCTGGGTGACACCTACACTGACAAGCCCTTAACTATATCCTGTGCCACTGATTACCCCCCTCTGGGGTCTGGCATTCTGACAGTTCTCAATCCAAGTCCAAGTGTGGACTTCCTGAGTTTGCCTATGGAGATGTTGTGAGAGATAGTGTCAAAGCCTTACTGAAGTTGAGGGAGGCAATATCCACTGCTCTCCCCTCATCCATCCAGCTTTTCATCATAGAAGGCAATTCAGACAAACATAACTTGTCTTTAGTGAATCCATGCTGACTACTCCTGATCAGCTTCTTGTTTTACATGTGGGTAGAGATGGTCTCCAGAATGTGGTGCTCTGGCACCTTTCCAGGGATTGAAGTGAGGCCGACTGACTGGTGGTTCCCTGTGTCCTCCTTCTTGCCACTTTTGAAGACCAGGGTGACATTTGTTTTCTTCCAGTCCTCAGGCACCTCTTCTGATCTCCATGACCTTTCAAACATGATCATGAGTCCTCTGATTGTGATGTCTTCCAGTTCCCTCAGCCCTTGTGGATACATACTGCCAGAGCCAATGGACTTTTGGATATCAACATTGTTTAGGTGTATTCTGACCCAGCCCTTCACCATTCCTGCTGGTCTTCTGAGCTGGAAATCTGAGGACTGTTATTGTAAGTGAAGACTGATGCAAAGAAATTATCCAGTAACTCTGCATTTTCTCTGTCCTCTGTCACCATGGTCTCCTCTCCATTTATTAATGAGTCCATATCATCCTTTGTTACTGTTGTATTTTCTTGGTGGTGTTTTTGCTCTCCTTGACATCCTTGGCCAAATTTAATTCTGGGTGTGTCTTGGCCTTTCTAGTCTTACTTCTGCTTACTGTGACAACCTCTCTCTAATCATTAATTCTATATTGCTTGATTTTATGTATGAAAAAATTGGCTAATAATTAATAGAGAAAGTAGTGTCTAGTGCAGAGGTTACATATAAAGTTTCATTATTCCTAATATAAGGCTCTCCATTTTCAAAGGGCAGATATGTGTCCTGGCTGAAGCTGACTGGGGTATCTTCTATATCAACATTAGTTGCTTTGAGGGCAGGACAGCTTTTCAACTGGTTTGTTCTGCTTGTTACAAGCTGAAGGGAGAAATGGCAGAGGATTGGAGGGTGGAAATCCATTCACTGCTCAGAGGCCTCTTCCTGTGTCAGCTACTCTTTTCTTTTAGGGAAGAGACAGTAATGACAAATGTAGGAAGCTGATTTAAGACATGAAATTGGCAGGTGCTTCCAGGGAAACCAAGCTATATAGCAATGTAGAGATACTGAGCTTGGCATCATACTCTTCCACAGTCGGGTCTGTAGCAAGTACGAGGTCTCAGACATCCACACTGGTTTTCCTGCTTCCTGAGTGTCCTTTAAGAATGGGTCTGAATGCCTTTGGGTCCATGCAGTAAAATGGCACTGAGAAAGGATATTAAAGGGAGGGGAGAGGTTCTTTTCCCTGTGACCGCTGTCTTGAAAGTATATTTGCCTTCTGAATTTCTGAAGGTGTATGCTGTTTGAAGAAAAATCATCTTTATTATCAGCTGTGGTACCATGAGCTGGAAGGAAATCTTGCACTGTCATTGCAGTTGGTACAGAAAAGTGTGGTCAGTCAGCTTTGGTTTGGCTGTTGTCACTAGTTCTGGTTTTCCCATTAATTTCAGGGACTTGGCTGGCATTCCACTTTAATATACTATCATGGATATGAATTCCATGTGCACACTGTCTGGGCAGGGTTTGTTTGTTTGTTTGTTTCTGGTTTTATTGGTTTGTTTTGGAGATTATTTTCGGGCAGGGCTCACCCTGTCCTCACCCTGTCCATAGCAAAGACAAACCATAGCCTCACTGCCACAGTACAAGGACCTCATTTGTAGCTCTCTCCTCTGCCAGAACAGGCAGCCAAATTATACATGAAATCTGACAGCAGAAACCTCCTCAAGTTTCTGGGTTTAGTTTAATTTAATGTCTTTATTTTTTATTAACCCAGCTTGAAATTATGAATTTCCTACCATATGCAATCAATGGAGAATTAATTTAAATTCTATGTGTTCAGGTCTGTACAACTTGTATGCATATCCTAAATCACAATATGAATAATGATATTTTCTAATTTCTCTACTGAACTTTATAAACACAGCAGCATCAATTACACTTGAGTGAACTTTCTTTTATATTTATAATGCTTTGAACACACTAAACATTGAAATATTATAGGTGTTTCATCCTTTATGCCATCTTCTTGAGGAGCATGGGTCCTATTTGCTTACTACACAAGGCTGTTACAACACCCAGCCTTGTCAGCAGCCCTGCACATGTTACTTAGCAGTTCTTCGTGCATTTACAGTTACAGAGCTAGGAACCAGGAGGAAAGTGAACCTTTCTGTGTTAGTAAGAAGGGAGTCCTTGGAAAGTCTCTTCTGGGACCTTTAACCTTGGGAATTAGGAACCCTGCATATAAGGTAAGTGGGCTTTGTTGTTTCCCTATCAAGGCTGGGAAGCTGAGGTGAAGGCAGTGTTATTTTACTTCACATTTTTTTGTGCACAGGAAGTTATTCTATGGCTGGATCTGCTGCTGTTGAACCTTGCTTTTTTGTTCAATGTCCTTTTCAAAGGGATATGTTTCTGTTTTCAGGAATGTGAACTTCTCTACCTTAGGTTGCAAGTCCATTGTGGTTTGACAGTTATGGAGAAGATTATTCTGGGAGGTATTGGAAAGCACCTGAAGGACTTGCCCCTCATGAAATCACAGCCAGCATGGCTTCATGAGGGGAAAGTCATCAATCACAGCCAGCATGGCTTCATGAGGGGAAAGTCATCAATCACAGCCAGCATGGCTTCATGAGGGGAAAGTCCTGCTTTTCAAACCTGATTTCCTTTCATGACAAGGTAACCTACCTGGCTGATCTAAGAAAACCAGCTGACAGTATCTTTTTGGACTTTAGCAGAGCTGTTGGTGCTTCACTCACAGAGTCCTTTCAGACAAAAAGTCCAGTCCCCAGCTGGATAAACACAGCCTGTGATGTGCAACCAGCTCATGGGTGGGCTACAAAGAGTTGTAGTGGATGGGGTGACATCAGACTGGTCATCTGTCACTGGTGGAGCTCCACAGGGCTCCTTCTCAGCCCTGAGCTCCCTTCAGCGTCTTCGTAAATGACTTGTGCACAGGGCTGGAAGGGACACTGAGTAAGTTCACAAAAGATACAAAACTAGGAGGAGCCGTTGGCTCCCTCAAAGACAGCAAGGCCCTGCAGAGACACCTTCACAAATTAGAGTGATGGCAATTACCAACTACATGAAACTCAGCAAGGGGAACTGCTGGACACTGCACCTGGGATGGCACAACTCTGGATGTTCGGACAGACTGGGGAATGGGAGGCTGGAGAGCAAAGCCATGGAAAGGGATCTGGGGCTCTGGGTCCATGGCGAGTTGAGCACGAGCCAGCAATGCCCTGGCTGCCAGAGGGACAAACCTGTCCCGGGGGCAGCAGGGACAGCATCACCAGCCGGGCAAAGGAGGGGATTGTCCTGCTCTGCTCTGCACTGGGGTGGCCTCACCTCGAGCCCTGGGGACAGTTTTGGATGCCACCATAAAAAAGACACATTAAACTATTAGAGAACATCCAAAGGAAGGCCAAAAGCATGGTAAAGAGTTGGGAAATTAAGGTGATGAGGAGAGGCCACTTGTTCTGTTCAGCCTGGAGGAGAGGAGATTGATGGCAGAACTCATCACAGTCTACAACATCCTCATGAGGGGAAGAGGAGGGGCAGGCACTGATCTCCTGTCTGGGGTGACAGTGACAGGGCCCAAGGGAATGGCCTGAAGTTGTGTCAGGGGAGGTTCAGTTTGGATATCACCCACAGAGAGAATGGGGTTTGAAACAGGCTCCCCAGGAAAGCAGTCACAGCTCCAAGCCTGAGAGAGTTTAAGAGGAGTTTGGACAATGCTCTCAGGCAGCTTCCTGGTGTAGTTCTTGCGGATGGTTCTGTGCAGGGCCAGGAAATAGACTTTGATGGGTCCTTTTCAACTCAGGATATTCTGTGTTTCTGTGACTCTATATGCTCTTTACAATAGACAGCTAATAGCTGGATATTTGAAAACAAGATGGTTTTTTAGGACTTCCAACATCACAGATTAATTGAACAATATGTTCATCTGTTTTCTGATAGAACTGAAAACAAATCCAAAATATTTTGTTGCTGTTGTGAATCATACTAGACTTGACTGATTTTTTTTTCTTAAATAAAAACAGGCTTATCAGTTTATTCTGTCAATGAAACACTTCCTGCTCAACAATTCCATCTCTTGCAACAACAGTATACACTGTTAGTTTGACCATTTCTGTTAGCTGTGTTGACTATATAAAGTTTTTAAGATCTACAATACTTTCCAGTCTTGGGGAAAACAAAAAGCACCTACCACAAAACATATTATTTGTGTTATTGTTATATAATTTAGTTGTCAGTGTCTACAGTCAATATTTTTTTCAGTGGAGAAAATTCGTATGTGATGAGTTCTAAAGCCTGCAATCTAAAGGTAATAACTCTGCTCTAAAAATGTCAAGCCTTAATTAGCTTTACATAATTTTGATTTTTGATTGTTATCTTGGAGTACTGGTTGTATTGACTTTTGGTCTTCCATCTCATTGATTGCAGCTCCACTCTTGGTATTTAGACAGACATGAGGAGCACCAGGGACTGGGAATGCATTTAATACAGCCAGAAGGATGTAGATATTTCTGGAAATGGATGCCAGTGAAGCATGAGGATAGATTGTAAAATCCACCTGACCTTGTTCCCACTTACTATCTCTCCCTTTCCCACACAAACAGACTGTAGCAGACTAATAGAAGCCAAAAACCTGGTTATGTATTCCAATTCATTTTAACTTGTAGATAAGATCAAGCACAATGCACTTCTAAACATTTTTGGTTTAGATGTCCACCATTTTTGACATGTTAAGAGAGGAGCTGTCTCTGCCCGAATTAAATTATTATTTTCTAATGCTGTTCTTTACAGCATAACTTGGTGTTGCTTGTCATCTTTCACAAGGGTTTTTCTGATGCAAAGCACAACCTGGCGAAATATAGGTCAAACACTGTCTGAAAAGTTGAAAAGCAAACTCTTATGTATTGTTAATTCTGATTGTGCTGTGCTCTGAGCAAGCAGAGCAGGAGGCAGGCAGAGACAGATTACTGCCTAAAAATTTGGGATGGGCAGACAAACAAAATGAAAAGCAGAACATCACAGAAGAGGCAAATAACTATCCCTATTTATTTGAACTTTTAATTTTTAAATTTTGGATTAATTTTGTTTTTCTAACTTAAAAATCGAGTTAGGGAGGGTTAGCCAGTGATTATAAAAGAAGACTGGGAATGTCAATTTGAAAGCGTCTCTTGCTCTGAAATACTGTTTTACAAAATGAGCCTCAAAGAATGATCTGTAACAGAAATGCAAATATTTAAGAGGTCCAAATATATATTGCCCCCCCCCTTTTTTTTGTATTCTCTCTTCATTGTTCACTTCTGTTGCCTGATACCACTGAGCTGAATGTAGCTTTCTATTCACAAGGTGGCTGAGAAAACTCTGTACCTTGTAGCCCATTGGCCTTATCACCAGGTGTGCCCTGTGCAACATAATCCTTTGAAACTCAATGAAAGTCTCTGATAATGCTTTTTTCTTGCAGAGTCCCATTTCTGAAATCCAGACACATTCTCCCTGTGATTTGTTTTCATTTATTTACAGGTTGAAATGTGAACATCCACACTTAATACTCTAATTGCATCTTTGTTGTAGTAGTCTCTGACAACATCACATAGCCATTATGGTAACCAAACAGGTATTTTGTTTCGTGCTTTCTGTCAAACTTTTGCATGACTTGGTTAGAGAGATGAGTCCTTCCCAGAGGAGACAGCTGAACATCCAAACAGCATTAGCCAGCTGCATTTGAAGATGGAATTAGGAATAGAATGAACTTCCAAAAGAACAATCCTAGTATGGAAGAGAGCCATAAAATGATTTAAAGTAGTGAAACAGCAAAGAGGAAGCGCTGTGGGTTTCCTATGACAGCTAATACTTTGTCTCTTCCTCTGACTCATGATATCTTGTAATTTTTTAGTATGTCTTCCTAAAACATTTGAAAGAACACAATGAACTGAACTTCTGTGATCAAAATTGTATGTTAAGGGTAGAGGTTTTTGATTCATGGTTTTTGCTTGGTTGTTATGTAAATTTTTTTGTTGGTTTCTTGTTGTTTTGGTTTTTTGGGGTATTTTTTTGTTGTTGTTGTTGTTTTTGTTTTGTTTTTTTTAAGGTACTCAGAAGCTGCAATTCTCATTGGTTCGTGTCCTCAGGAATAAATCAGTAATGTGTTAAAATCAATGTCAGTATCTTCTCAGGAAGAAAAGGGATCTTACCAGTCCAAATTACCATCTCTTTGGCTCTCCAGAAACTGAAGCAGAACATCTGAATTGGAGAAAAGCTGCTGTCAACTCTGTTGCTTTTTTTTCCTCAAGATGATAGGTTATGAGAAGAGACTTGTTTTGGCAGTAGAGTTACTGCTCTTTGCCAGAAGGGAAAGAGGGAATAGAAAATGGGGAAAACCCTGACTGCCATCAAAACCTCTGGGGTGCTGTAAATATACAGTATTTTGGGTGCATTCCTTACATATCCTCCCAGACCATGAACGTGATTTGCAGCCCTTCACATACAAACCTTCTTTTCTGGTTGCTAAAGATTCCATCATTGCCACCATTGTTGCATCTTCCTGAAGGATAGAAGAGTGTCAGAGGTTTGAAAAGTTGTGTACTATGTACTAAAGTAGGATCAAATGCTGTAAAAGTGCAATTTTTTGGGGTTTTCTCTCACTTCAGTGCTGGGGTTTTTCATTCAGGTCAAAACTTAGATCTCCGGTTTGGGACAAATATTCTCTGCTCTGGAGAGCACAATCAAGCAGGTAAATGCAGACTGCACAAGGGTATGGTTCACTAACTGAAGTAAAAGCAGTTTACTTTACCAGTGCTGAGACCTTGGTGCAACACAATGTCACCAGCCTTGAATACAGTGCAAGCGTTTTACAACATAAGGAAGCATTAATTCCTTAAGAATATCTTCATTAATTACAGAAAATCAAAGAGACCCAGGGAAGTTTGGAGCTTGAATGTGTCTTGAAAGAGTATGTCTGGGATTTTTCCCACTCAGGTTGAGATACAGTTTGGAGGAAACTTGTCAGGAGTGAATGAAGCATTATTAGTAAATGTAAGGTCTCATCTGATTTTTTTATATTTCTTTAATTAGTTCTCTTTTAAATACAAGGAAATGGCTCCAACTGCATTAGAATTCCTGCTGATGCTGATGGGTTGATTCCAAATTCAAGAGGATTTTTGTCAGTAGTCAAATATAGTTTAGTAATGTCTCTGCAGCACTAGTACTGCATTGTAGTATTGCTCTTCTCTGAAACTATTCCTACAATGTGCAGCATTGTACAGAAATAAATTGCACTTAAAGGGCCTCAACAGGAAAGTTGCCTTTCCTATATATATAAGCACTGTCAGGTTGCTGAAGTGGTTAAAACCCTGTGCATTGGCAAGGAAGTATTTCATTACACTGGAACATTTCTGAAAGCAAAGATAAAACAAGTTGTGAAATTTTTATCTATTTGTATAACCTACTGTGCTAAATGATTGTTTGCAGTTAAGGAAATATATTTAGCTTTCTAGTATGTTCCAAAAATGTTCACAGTATTTAATTTTCTCAGGAAGTTAATGTTCCTGGGATGCATTTCTTAGTGGTGAACGGATTGCTCTTGACTTCTCGGGACTTATCTATTCATGGACTGTTTGGGAAGCTTTTTCTCCCAGTTCTCCAGAGCCTGCAGCTGATTTTATCTCTGGTTTGCTTCTTGAAAACAGATTCAAGTACTCACTGCTTGTTGCCCACAGGCAGCATAATTTTGTGTTGTAGTGGTCATGGTCTGGTATCTGGGGATATCTGTTACAACAGATCTCAGAAGTATTTTCTATAAGATCATCTGGTGCATGGCAGCATAATACATTGCCCAGTGATAATGGGAAAAAACCCAATTAATTTGCACCCTCTTTCAAGCACTACTTGATTTTCCTGCAGTAGTGGCTTCCTCACACACCTGGGTGAGTTTGAATCAGTGTGTACTGCAGTCACTCCAGGACAAAGAGCCCATTCCCAGGTCTTCTGTATCTGAGCCAGGCTGTGCATGTCATGTACACAGTTAGGTGCTGTATTGTGGTAGCTACACACGTGGCCCAAGATCACAAGCCTGACTGCATGATCTCAGTGCTGCTCAGATCCTAATTCCCGGTGTCATGCTGCTCCAAAGAAAGTCCAGTCAGTGAAAGACTCAGATTTGTCTGTCTGTTGCAATTTTTCAGCTCGCAGAGCAACTGTCATTAAGAGTAAAAGAATTGGAGGGCTTTTAAGAATGGAACTTCTTGTCTTCCTTGTAGTGGGTCAGAAGCAAGATCAGCACCTGCCAGGATCTTTAATGAGACCTGGACTGAATCTTATTCATAGTTCAAACACTTTGGGTTCTTTTGCTTCAGCAGTTTTCCAGCCCTAAACCTGTGGTTAGAAGTTCTCTGCATCTGACTGCCAGAAAGGAAAAAGGAGCTGTAGAAAGTAGGCCTTGGGATATGTGCCTTAGCCAGGGTGTATTTGTGCTGGGTTCTGGTATGGCCTGGGCAGCAAAGAAAGGACCAAGTCTCCATTACAGAATTTGGAAGCCTACATTCACAAATAGCATTGGACTCTAGGAGGTCCTCCTTTGCTCTGAGTACTCACTTCACCTGTGTTGAAACCACAGGGCTATTTCAGTGGGGCTCAGGCCAGGGAATGCACCGGTGGCACAGGTACAGAGCATCAGCTCTTACTTGACAATAAAACCAGAGTAATGACAATGAAGACCTGATATTGCAAAAGAAACTCAATTAATGGAATTACTGTGGTATAGATTCAATGTTTCTGCGAGATCTTCTGTTTTTTGTAGATGATTAAACAGTGCTGGGCACTGGACCCTAATCTTCTACATTGTTTAATTGTTAGAATGGCTCCAGCTATGACTCTCACCTATGTTACATCTCCCAAACTCTGAGTGGCTTGGCAGTTTGTACAAGAACAAGATAACTCCAGTAGTGGTTTGGTGGCAATTGAGTTTGATAGCCAACTTATTTGTGTTATTACATGTGTCTTCGTTTGAAAGACAGGTGTCTGCTAAGGAAGGCAGAGGAGGAGCCTCCTTCCCCTCCAAATTAGTATAATTAAAAATCAAGGGGCTCTCAGGCAAAGATATGAGAATAGGAATAACAGTTCTTTACTATACTGTAAAACAAAGCCAACAAACAACCACAGCTATGGCATTAACCACAAACAGCAGCAGACACCCAGTCCCAGCCTGCTCGGCCTCGGGCGCTTTTCCCTGTGGTGCAGTTCCAGCCACAGCCGGCAGGGGCGCTGGTGGCTCCCTGTGGGTAGGGCGGGTGCGATGTTTACTCCACGGCTGCAGAGGGCGCTCTGGTGCCAGCCCAGGGGACACGGGGGAATGGCGGCTGTGCCCTTGGCAGGGAGGCGGAAGAGGCTTTGCTTCAACAACAGTCAGGGCAGCAATGTCGGTGCTGCAGCAGGTCCCTTGCAGGAACCAGTGAGAGCTGGGACAGCAGGAGGTCTCAACAGGCGAGGCTACAGTGTTGCAAGAAAATCAGAGCAGTGCCAAAGGATCAGGATGTGATTGAGCAGTGGCAGCTCAAGTCCCAGCAGGGAAAGAGAGAAACTCACAGCTGAAGAAGCAGCTCAGCGCTGGGCTCCGGCAGTAGCCATGAATTTCTCTCCCCAAGCAGCAGCTCTGATCCTCTTCCTCCGAACTCCAGAGAGAGAAGTGCCAGCAGCTGCACCAGCCTTGGCTTTTATCACCCCCACTCTTGCGTTATCTCTCCCCTCTGAAATTCCCTTCACCTGGGCTTAGCCACCTTCTTTTGTTCTCTTGAGTACCCAGCTATTACAGTTTCTTAGCAACTTATGGGAGAAAAAATTCCTTAAGGAAAAGCAAAGGAAATAAATCCAAATCCCAACACATGTTAGCTGGTCTCGGTTTGAGCATGGAAATTTAATTGCTTGTACTAGCCCATTGATCTAGCTGTGGTATATCATAGGAATTTCTGATGGAGCTTTTCAGGCCTGGAACAGGCATGCAGGGGACTTTTTCAGGCCTGGAACAGGCATGCAGGGGACTTCTAAGTACCAGGGATGTGGTGGTGGGGAAGACTGGCTGTGTCTTTGGTTTATTGTGAAGTTTTATTAATATATATCTCAGTAGATAGACCAGTATGTAATATAAAATACATTAAAAGTTACTTTTGAATGTCATATGTATGTAGAAATATGAAGACTTTTAAATAACATTTTTCCCCTTTTACATTTGTACTCTGTGGAATTCCTACACCTGAGAAAGCAGGAGAACTGTAGTTAACGTGTATTTTATTGTAATTGTCCAAAGCCAAAATTAACTGAGCAGAGGAAATCTTAATGGCCCTGGACAGAGTCCTAGAATATTTTTTTATTTAGATTAGAATGTAATTTCAGTTGCAGCCATGGAGTTTACAAACTGTGCTGCAAAAGATGAGTAGCCTTGTGGGTCCATGAATTTGCTCAGTGTACCAAGGTGACAACATTTCACAAATGATCTCTGGGGGATGTTGAACGGGAAATTTCAAGGGATCAGGGACTTATTTCTCTTTTGTCTTAGCCCTTCTGCCTGTTATTGAGAATTAAGAGACGGTGACACACTAAAACCATTTTACACTGCAAGCTGTTCTGAGCTGTATTTATTATCAAGACAGCTCATTAGCAGTACTGAGTTCCTAAGGAACATAACTCTCTGGGAGTTCAGGTGGAAATGGTAACAGGCTGCTTGTGACCAGAAGACCCTCAGTGGTTGGGATGCAGCTATCATGACACAGAATGTCCATCTCTCAGAAATCTTATGCATCCTTTTAGTCTGAAGTACCTGCATTGGCTAAGCTGCCCTGGGAGTCCTCAGACAGTATGTGTACTGCTGTAAATTAGTTGCTGTGATGCTTCACCTGTGTTTTAAGTTATGGCAGGATCACACAGATCCGAAACTAGGTTTTGCAAGTTATGATCCAAGATCTTTTATTTTCAGCGCAACTGCTTAATCCTAATCCTCTATGGGATTTTTCATAAATTAGCAATGCATTAGTCATTACAAGTTTAGAAGGCTATTTATGCAGTTGTTTGATGCCAGGCTAAAAATCCAGATCCTCTCACTTGGAGAAGTCCCTTCATTCAGAGATACCTTGATATCTGTCTCCCACTGATGCCCATCATTTACCATGAATGTAGCTCTAGTCTTTTTGTTGGAAGAAGCAATCTTGTGATGTGTAAACTTGTCTCTGTCTGAATTCCAGGGTGTGTCTTGTTATACAGTTTTCAGTTTTCTTTGTGTCACTGCTGGCTTTCAAGACCATTCACATCAGCTGTACGGCAGATTGGTTAGACACCCCTTCAGCTAAAGGATCATTGGCTGTGACTTCTTATGCTCTCCTTAATCCGGGTAATTTTATTTTGCTGAAAATCATCATATGTGAGCTATTCTCTATTTTTGAAACCTCCAAATTTTGTTTAGCTGTGCTTAGGAGCTATGTGTGGCTTCATGTTCTCACCTAAGAGCTACCAGAAGTGAGGTATTCAGGCTTAGGTAGTAGTTAGGCTCCCTCTATAGTCACTAGCAGATACTTTCATCAGAAGATAATTATCTTTTGGATCTACCTGTTTAGCTATCTAGGTGAGTTGTCTGTATGACTATCACAGATAGAACAGAGGAAAAAGAGATACCTAATTTAGTCCAGTAGCTCCAAAACATACAATATTAAGATATTAACCATAACTTACAGCTGGAAAACCTTAAGTGGTGCTTGATACTCTTAATTTTGTTAAGGTAGGAAGCAAAAATAACTTTCTGTTATACATCTGAGTTCCTTTAAGATATGCTGAAAAATAACTTTTTTGTTTTTTTAAAATTTTTCAGATAGCAATGCTGGTTGTCAGGAACAGAAGAATTGTGGTTTGGCTGAAGTCTGGTGGCAAGGTTGTGGACAGTCAAGTTGTGGCCCAGATCTCCCTCCAGTTCTTTTGGTCAGTAGCACACTCACCCCAGTCTGTGGCAGATTCTGGGCAGGTGTGACCACACCAGAAGCTGGTGTACCAAATGCCAGAGCAGACAGTGAGAATGGGAAGCAGAAGTTGTAGACTATCAGACATGCATTAGGAACAGAAAAATTCAAGAGACTAGTTAGAAAAGGAAAGTATTTCAAGGTTTTATAAAACTTTACTGAAACTGCTGATTTCTGTGGATTATTCTATTTGATACAATTGAAATTCCTGGATGTGTTATGATGCTGAAAATAAAAAGGCCTATTCCTAGCAGGATGTCTTTAAATGTAAACTGATGGAATTGATGGGAAGGGAGGGTCTTTTGCATCTCCAGGAGGGAGACAGAATGTGAGCATCAAATGGGAAGATACCACCTTTTGTTATCTCTAATGTAAAGTCCCTTCTTTAAAATACAGCAAGAGCATGTATTTAATTCATCAGCCTGTTTTTAGGCATACTTGGTTAAGTTTCTGGCCATAGTTGTTTGGGGTTTTTTTTCATTTGGATTGTCTTAGTATGTCTTCTCTTGTTGTTTGGTTAGCTCTAGTTGTATAAGTAAATTTATTTCTTCTGTTACTTCTGACTTGCACCTGCTCCTTTTGAATTTCTTCCATTGGCATCTCTTTTTGGCCTTAATCCTTAATTTATACAGCATTTATACAGAACATTTCCAGAAGTTTGTTACCATATTCTTCCCCTCCAGTGAACTCAGTATTTATTTGTTCAGCATGTATTGCATAAAGTCTGGAAGATGTTGAATATAAAGGCTCCCTGGCTTCCGGAACAAATCCTTATCTGTGTATCTAATCAGAGCTGTCTTTCTCACTCCAGGCTGGTGAAAACTGAATTGCCACAGAGCTCAGTAAAGGCTGATTTTGCAGGTGCATCTTTTGTAACTGTGCTTATAAATCTGGCTTCTGGGATGTTTGGAAGGCAGTCTCAAGCACCTCCAAAGAAGGAATGCATTTTGAAGAGCAGAGATAAATGCAAATATTAATGTTACCAATGACTGTTTAGAAACTTCAATATTTGATAGCATTTGTGAGAAGTTTTATGTATATCTATACTGTACAAACTGCAGATTTTAAAGTTGATTTTTTGGGGGAGAGAAATTGTAGTAAATTGATAAAATCTTTGAAAATATTCTGAGAACATAATACTGGGATCTAATATATGCTTCCTTGGAATGAGTAAGCATTTAACTCTGACCACCCAAAACATAAAAATGTTCTCTTGCTAGTTCACCTTTCCAGTTTACATTAGTTGTGGTTACACTGCACTGATGGACACACACACACATATCAACTTTAAAGCTTTTTAAAGGAGCTAGGTTAATCCAGAGAGACATTTTGTCCAGACTGAGATTTTCCAGCTGAGATTTTGTTGCCAGTCGGAGCTGAGGTGCAAATTCAACTCAAACTCGAGAATAGATTTATAAAGATCAGTCAGTTCAGTGAAAGATACATGAGAGCAGAGAGAAGACTGCTTTTTAAGGAATGGAGTTGCTACCCAACAGTGTTTGCAGCCCAGAAAGCTAACTGTACTCTGGACTGCATCCAAAGCAGTGTGAACCCTAGGAAGGTGATCCTACCCCTCTGCTCTGCTCTGGTGAGATCCCACCTGGAGCACTGCATCCAGCTCTGGGGTCCTCAGCACGAGAAGGACACGGGGAGGCGAGGAAGATGCTCAGGACTGGTGCACTTCTCCTGGGAGGACAGCCTTATGGAATTGGGGCTGTTCAGCTGGGAGAAGACTGTGGGGAGACCATATTGCACCTCCCAGTACCTGAAGGGATCCTAAAAACAGCTGGAGAGGGGCTTTTTACTAGGGCATTGAGAGATAAGATTAGGGGTAATGACTTCAAAGAGAAAGAGGGTAGGTTTATATTAGATATTAGTAGGAAATTCTTCACTGTAAGAGAAGTAGCAGATGAATGTTCAAGGCAAGATTGAGTGGATCATTGAGCAGCCTGGTCTAGTGGAAGTTGACCCTGCCCATGGCAGGGGAGTTGGAATGAGATGATCTTTATGTCCCTTCCAAGATTAACCATTCTGTGATCCTATGAAAAAATAGCTATAAAACATCCACCCAGTAACCAAACTGGAAAAGATGTCCTCTACTTTTAGGATTTACAAAAGATTAGTCTGTCTTGACCTGAGAGCTTTTTGAGTCATGTGGTTAATCTTTTAAATTTCCACAGCCAACCAAATACAGCCATGTGGTTTGGACCACAGTCAGCACCTTTGAGGCTTCTGCCTGAGCGACCAGTTCCTCATTAATTATAGGATGACTTCTACCCAAATTCAATCCTATTCCTTTAGGTCCTGTAGCAAGCTGGACTGCGTGTGAACATATGTGTAAACACATGTGTATGTACGCATCTGCTTTTAGCAAAGACATCCTTTCAATTCCCTACAGAACTAGAAGTCAGCCTTGGTTTTAAATATTGCGAGGTTAAGCCCTCTTCTCCCTTTCACATCCCCTCCCCCCTGAAAAAACCTGTATATTGCTACATTACATCAGCATTTAGGATTCCTAGAACAATGAATAACAATTGTATCAGATTTTCTGAGTGCAGTTCATGCCAAATTCCTGCAATAATTAAAAACGCAAGCCCAAGTCATTTTGTCCTTCTAATATGAAAAAAATTGCAAATTCATAGGAGAAAAGTCCCTGCAGCTTTACTTTGCAAAAAAAGTTCAAAACCCCTGTTCTCCAAGCACCCAATCATGCTGAAGTTTTAAGCACTTAATTAATCCCAGGCATGTGAATAAATCGATTGATTTTGGAAAATTAATAGTTGAATTTGCTTTACGGTTTTGCTAGAGGGAGCATCAGGGATCTGCAAATCGGAGCCCTTTCTATTCCTCTCTCAGATCTCTCAATGAAATTTTTAAGAACAGCTTGCTAAGTTCTACTCACTTCATTTTGCATGTGAAAGCCCATGCAGAATGGGCACAAATTTGCAGAAACTTTAGTTACAAATAAGGATGCAGAGAAACCTGCTATTTTTGTGAGATGTAATATTCTTTCAAAGTATTGCAGCAAAACTCTTTAATGGATACAGGATCAATTATTTAAGACATGGAAGTTTTGGCCAATCTGGAGATGAGGATATCCTTGAATACCCTTTGACAGCACTCCCAGCTTTCTTTGAACAAGCAGAGAAGTAAATCAGAGACCTTCATTTTGTTATGTTTGGCTTCCTCTGTGATATCTCCTATGGGCTTCAAGTCAGTAGGGCTCCCTCTCTCTGCACAGTGTGGTGATGTGATAATACAGTTTGGCCTCCAAAGGCATTCCAGGAAGGAACCACATTTGTGGCAATCAATCTGTGGGTATGAGAAGGAAAGACAAAATAATGGCCTAATGAATCTACCTGAGAGAAAACTGACAGATGAGACTATATATATATATGTGTGTGTGTGTGTGTGTGTGTGTGTGTGTAGCTAAGGAGAAGGAAGGAAACAATAGAAGCATCAAAAAAGCTGGATATAGAATGTGTCAAATATGCTGAGCCCTGATGTAGGAAGCAGTTTTAATTTGTCGACAAAACTCCACTCTGTTGGTTTCTATCAGAATATTGGCCAACATAAAATAGTAACACATATTCCTTAGTTGTTTTGGGGTTTGTTGTTTTAGTCAATCAGTTCCTGAAGCCAAATGACATATCAAATTCATAAGAACAATCTATGACATTCAGAGAAATGTTGTCAAAAGATTAATTCATTCTTTATTCCTTTGATGGAGCAGAAAATAAATAATACATTGTGGGCAGACAAGGATTTGCTCTAGAAAGACTGATGCTACCAGTTTGGGAAAAAAAAGAGTAAAAGAGTAAATCACACTGTAGTTTTTTAGTGCTCTGCCTTTTCAATAAGGTCATGCAGTGTGTTTTCTAGCAACAGGCTGGTACTGTGCCAACCTCAATCTCATGTTTTTATTTCTCTGTACATGTTTTATAGGTATCTGGGTGATAGAGTCCTACTGACCACATGGTCACGGCTCTGACACAAAAAGCTTCTAACACATTATGGAGTTATGTAAATCAGGTGTAATACATTACAACTTAATATATTCAACTTAAAGTCTGAAAGCAGTCTGTAACCAGTTGTTTAGCCCTGTTTTACAGACTTAGTTCTAATGAATTGCTGCTTATACATAATGTGCTAGGAAAGTACTATTACAAATTTCTTTTACACTATATCAAATCAAAACACGTTGGAGTTCAGTACCATAGTGACAGACTAAGATGCTTGTTAATCATGTAAGAGAATATTGATCCAGAATATAATGAAGAAGAGACCAAATCTTGGCAGTCTCAGTGCAGAATGCTGCTGACAAATGGACTTTTATGTGGATGACTCCCAGATACAGATTTGTGTTTCTATGTGAGAAAAATGTGCCTTAAATTAAGGTTTGTCTGAGAAGACAATATTAAAATTTAGTGATGGCAAATGCCAGCTGTCTGTATTTCACACAAAGAAATTCTAGTAGCATAACCTTCCTATAGGAAGAACATATATTATACCTCAGAGGATAAAGCGAGAGAAACCTGAAGTGAAAGCAAAATTCCATGAATAGCCCGTTCAGTCAGAGATTACAATAAAATGTCAGCTGGCTTAATGGGGCAGGTCATCTACCTCTTCCAGTAAATGTCCTAATTCAATTTGTTCTCCACAGACAAGCATTCTTGTTTGGGGGTCACTACAGGAAACTGAAAAATCTACCTGAATTGAATTCCTATTACTTAATTATATTGTTCTGGAAGGTACATTTTTCTAAGTGAATATGTGGACTTCAGTGCACAGCTGTCACATAAATCACCTCAAGCACATCTGAGGAATGATTTAAAAGCCTATAATACCCTTCCCTCATAGCCTCATGTTAGACTTGCTGGCTAGAATATGGAAAGTATTGAACATAGCATCTGCAAATAAGAGCTGTGATTTAAGAAATGGTGGGGATAAGTTATGTTTTACTACTTCTTTATATTTTTAAAATTTATTTCCTGAAGATATCCAAGTGAAAGAGTTTTGCTCTTAGCAAACCAGAATTTTAAACAGTATATTTTGAATTGCCTAGTGAGTAATATTACTGGGTTCGAATGTTTCCCTGCTGGCTTCCATTTGAAATTTGTTTACTCAGCTGATTTTAAGCCATCTCTCAGCAACTTGTTCACAGCTACCTAATTTCCAGCAAGCATTTCCCCCTTTTTTTCCCCATCCTTGCTAGTCCTGCTCCTGGCCTTTTGATCTTGTCTGTACAGGTTAAAACATGTGTTACAAAGATACTGGATATTGGTAAAGTTGGAAGTATACAAATGCTAAGGTGTGGGTTGGACTTATTTCCCCTTCTCTTTTAGACTGCTCTGAAGGTCCCCTGAAGACTGAATATCACCTTGCTCTCTAGCAATATGGATGTGATATAACAAAGGGTCCAGTTGCCATGGCAAGTCTAAGGCAGTTCCTTAGGTGCCTCATGGTTATTTAAAAGAACCTGGTCTGTGTCATCATAGGTAATGCTGTGCACTGACACCATGAAAAAAACCCCTTTCTCCACCTTTTCTTCACATTGCCTCTTATTTAGAGCTCTCCCAAATGACCTGCCTTAGAATCTGCCCTGATGACCCATTTTGTCTCTTTTGCAGCAGTGGAAAATTTCTTTATTGCCTGGAGAATAGGAGCAGAACCTGAATCCTGTATTTGCAGACAGAGCAGCTCAGCTGAAGGGTAGAGCAACTGCCCAGTGATGAGTAGTCTGGGGGGTGGGCTGGGGTCACAGTTGCTGTCTGACAGCTGAGCAGATCAACTGAACAAATGGAAACAAATCAAAGCTCAGGGAGGAGGTTATAAATTTGGGGCTACTATCAAACGTGTGGGTTGATTAATTGGGACGTGGCTGCTCAGGAAGTGGTGTCCAGTGACTTTGATGGGAGGCTGCTGATTTTTTCAGTCTCTTTGGAAAGCTAAGGATGAAATTTGTGTTTCTCAATGAGTCTTCTGCCAAGAAGCTGTTACCACTCCCTTTCAGCTGGGATATCCAGGTAGGTGTTTGAATCCCCTGTTCTAGGAAGATAAAGTTGAAAAGGACTTGTTGGGATGTCTAAGACATCAGGTGCTGTTTTGTGTGGAATTCCTAAGCTCCCTGAACTCAGAGTTAAATGCAGGGAGGTTCTCTGCTGTTTTGCTTCTCTCCTTAGAAAGATGCTTAATTTTTTTCTGGGTGTGAGAGCAGAGGAAGGCATGTTCATGTGCTTGTGTGAGTGCCAATTTCTATTGGTGCAGGGGTGGATATTGAAGTAGTATTGCACAAAATAAATAAAATTAGGGTGGAAATGTCTACCCTATAAATGTTTTGCTCACTAAGTTGTGTTGCTCTGTTTGTGAAGGTAATGCAACTCTTCCTGTGCTACCTCTATGTAGGGATTTGCATATCATACCTCTAAGGAAGCAATGGGGGAAATGTCTTTCTAGAGCAAATCCTTGTCCTTTGCTCTTTTCTGTCAGTTGAGTGCTCTGTGACCTTTAAAACCAGTTTCAAAGTAACTCAGTGCCTAAAGTTAAATAAATAAATAAAACCACATATGTTTACAAACTTTTAAGGACATAGCCCAGGCTGTCTATGGGTTATTGGCAATAAATACTTCAAATATGATTATGTCATGATGTTTACGACTGTGTTTTTTTTCCTAAAACCAGCAGACATTCTCTTGTCTAGTTCTAACTGACCTCATTTTTTCAGCTTTAATAACTGTCTACTTTTAAACAAAATTAAGTGGTTACTTCATGGTTTGAAAAAGTGGGTTTTGGAGTCCTGGTGTGCTTTTGCTTAGCTGGGTGAATGCACATGTGTCATTTTCCACTCATAATTCAAAAATGGTGAAGAAAAAGTATTTTGAATGTTTGGATGCCAAAATTGAATTTTTTATTTTTGCCAAGTTTTGATTTGGCTGAATTTGGATGCCTGAATAGTTAATTCTCTACTGGGAAACTCCCAGGTGATATCAGAGATAAAAAATAACCTTCACCACAGCAGCACCCATTAGCAATTCTGTAGGTGCTGTGTAAAGAACCTTAAAGAGCCAATTTCCACATGGCATAGGGTCTTATCCTTCTGGCTTGTCCTCTGCTACCCTTTTGCTGTGCTCCTCCTGAGTGGAAGGGCTGTTGTTGTTTGTCTGCCCTGTGCAGGACATTTCTTCACTGATGTGGAAGAGGGACATAGTCTACAGCTTTTTTTTCTTCTTCCTTCCACTACTACCAATAGGAGAATTACAAAACAGAAAGCCCTGGTGAGTGGATTGTGTTAGAACCTCTGGATTTCTTGTACCATCCCAGGTGGGCTGGCTCCCAAAATGCTGAGCCCAAGACTTGCATTTCATGCGTCCTGTCACAGGCAGCAGTTGCTCATCTCCAGCCTCTCAGGGCAGGCCCCCCTTGCTCTCCCCTGATCCAATCATATATGCAATGTTGTTGTAATTTAGCATTCAGCAGTATGTGTGGCTTGTCATCAGGCATCAAAAAAGGATAGCTAATGCAGGAATCTGTTGTTAATTCTTTTCTTGCTGCTTTTCATACGGTGCTTTAAAGTCCACTTTTGCTCATTTGAGTTTGCTAGGTGTTACTTTCATTGCCCCCAAGAGGCTTAAAGTTTTAATGCTGTCTAGCTGAATGTTTGACATGTTACTCTTAAGTTGGAAAATGCTTGATCAACATTTGCCAAGTTGAAGGAAGACACTGATCTTTTAATGTATAATTCAAGGCATTCATGGTAAACACAGTTATTTAAGAACTTTTCTCAGAGCTACGGTAATATTGCCTGTTAACTGGCAGTAGAATTTGTTTACAGCAGAATGAGCTTGGATGGCCTTCTGGCATGGCAGTGAAGTTTAACCCTTAGTTAAACAGTATTTTCTTTACATGCTAGGTTAGAAGCATTATTTAGAAATGAAGCAATGCCCATTTTTGTTAGTTAAGGCTCTTTCCTGCTGCTGTAAATTATGACATGTAAATAAACTCTAATGCAATTAACTAAACATAACTTCTACAGATTTTTGTGTAGTGCTTGTTTGTCACATGCTTTGAATTTAGGGATGGGGGTGACAAGACTTGGGATTATGTGTTTTCTTTTGTAGACTCTGTCTCAACATGAAGTTTCACCAATACGTCTCCTCCATACAAGCATTCCTTTCACTTAGAGAGCAAAACCATTACTGTATAACTTAAATAAATAAATCAGTTCCATCACCCTCCTTATTTGTGAAAGGAACAAATCTTGTGTAACTGTTTCCCATTGTACAATTTGGTGACAAGAAGGGGAATGCAAGTGCCAAAAGGCCATAAGGCTTTTCCCTCCCTCCTTCCTTGTCCAAATTCAGTGGTCGTTAGCCAGAGATGGGGAGGAACCTTCCTCCAGACAAACAACTGCAGATGTTCTTCCTTGCTTTACATAACAGTTTGTGAATAGGCTTTGCTTTCCCTTCCACCTATTCTGAAATCAACAGGAGAGATTTTTAGTCATGGAACAGGAAGGAACACTGGGCAGGCTGGAGGGGCGAGTGTGCTGCATTCCCTTCCTGGCTGTGGGGAGAGTTTCATGGCTGATGAGCATAGCCATGCCACCCTAAGGGGTTACACTTCTGTCACAGTGCTGGCCCAAGGTTTGTGTGCTGCCCCTGGCACACAGGCTCTCACTGCTAGCCCCAGTCCGGAGCAAATTCCTCATCCTGCCCCATCTTCAGACCCTGCCCCACAACACTTTCAAGGGCACCAGAAGTCCCAAACACAAGTTTGACTGGAGTGATGTCATGCATGAGAAATATCATCATAATTTTGCAAGAAGCTGTTACTGAAAGCTGAAAATTGTTTTTAGAATGTGGAATTTTGTATTGGAGAAAGAATAAATAAATGGCTCCCATCTGCCCACTTGGGAGAGCTGGGTACAGTTCTCCTACTGTTTACAGCAGGAAATTAAGCTGCCAGGTGCACCCCTGCCAGCCAGCACAGAAACATAAACACATTCCTTTTTTTGCTCGAAATGTTTTCTACAGTACGTATTTTTGGTGTTTTACTTATTTATTAATTTACTTTTTTTGGTATTTTACTCATATTTACTTTACGCTATAATTCAGGCTATTTTTACAAATTACAGTAGGTATTTTCCAGTACTTTGGTAACACAAATTATACATTTCAACCCCTAAAAAAGAATTATAGAGAAAATGTGTAAGTGATTCCATAGTATTATCTTTCTGTGAAAAGTCATTCCTTACTTCATCTGGCTTCTCATAATTTTGTCACTGCTGTATCTGGATGGCTCTGTCAACACTTGTGATAGAGTTTGTCTCCTGCTAAGACTTCTTTATGTTCATTCTGAGCTGTTTTTAGTGCATGTGTGAAGCAAGTAAAACTAGTTATGTCTAGTAAGGGCATTTTAGCAAACTATGCAGCAAAATATCAAGTCATAGTATCTACCTTTGATCTCTTGAAAATTTATACTTGCAATAAAAAATGTATGTCAGATACAATTACAGTTTTCTGATGGAAATGAAAAATAGTTGAGTGACACACCTGGAAGTGTTCAAGGCCAGGCTGGAGGGAGTCTGAGCAAACTGAAAAGTGTCCCTGAACATGGCAGCAAGATAGGAATGAGACTATCTTTAAGGTCCCTTCCAACCCAGGCCATTCTGTGATCCCATGACATTATTAGTACTTGTGTTTATTTTGCTTTACTAGTTCAGAAAAGAGTTGAGCATCCTCTGAATTCTCATCTGAAAAGAGATGGTGAAAATGAAGGATTTCTTGAACACTATTCTGCGGTTTATAGAAAAATCCAGTCCAGCTGAATTTAAGTGTTCAGTTTAAATCTTTCAATGAAATAATCATCAGTATGCAGTCAGGAGTTCTACCCTAGGGAATAAAACTCCTAGCTGTTGTCTTGTCACCAAGATAAATTGTGAGCATAAGCACATTTATTTAATTTCTTAATTTTCAGATGAAAATGACTAAGAATATTGAAATGCTCTGCTTATAAAACCAGCTACCTAGCTCCCTCTTGAGTCAAGATCCCAGGACAGAAAAGCTTCTCGTTGGTTTTGAGAATATTTTAGAATTTTGCTTTATTTATTTTGCACCTACTTATGCATAAGTCAGATCAAAATCTATTTCCTATTACTCTGTAGACTGCAAAGTTATGCAGAAGACATGCATTCTAATTTCTAGTCTTTGCATTTACATACCCTGGGATGAAATACAGACATTATAACAGGTTCTTACAACCTTTATTTTTTCAGATGCTGATTTACATGAAACAATTCTCTGAAACACAAAGTCATGGGACCAAATGTTCAAAATCACAACAAATCAGATGAAATGTGGTAAAAGCATCCTTCACAGAGTTCCCTCTATTCTTGTAATAAAATGCTCATTTTTTAGATAACAAGTTTGTTGCTGATTATCTGCTAATGAATATGCCTGGGCTCACAAGAGGTACAGTGTATGAGTATCTGAGTATCCCACTGGGTCTGGGTTTGGAAGGAGGTAATTTGTGCTGTGTGGCTGCTGTTTCTCCATGCAGGGGACAGAACTCTGCAGAAATTAAAATCATACCTTGTTTGTCAAATAATGGGGGCTAGTGCATGCAAGTGGAAAGAAGAGCCTGTTACTTCCCTGCAGGAAAAGGGGAAGATTAGTTGGATGAAGAGTATCTCCTAGGTGCAAGAAAGCCTGAGCAAAGTTGATGAACGGCCTCTGACCTGCTGGCTTCTCCTCACAGATGCCATCAGAGTGCAGAATGTGTATCTCCTGGCCTTCATTTCTTTGCTCCCTCTGAGGAGAGACTAAACCTTAAACTTGGGCTTTGAGGACTTTTAAAGTGTCTCTTTTTGTGCTTTGCAGACCTTTACTTTGCCTCATCCTACCTGCTAAATTACCAGTTGCCATCCAGTTCTGGAAGTTTGCCGGGGCTGTGAAGGGCTCTTGTTTGGCCTCAGAATCAGGAGACTTTTCTGCCTCTGGAGCCTGTGTGAGATTGAGTGCTCCTTTCCCCAGGAAGAGCAATGTAACAACTCCTTATGGCTGACATTTCCCACACTTGCTGAAAGATGAGGAGAGACTTGAGAGCTGGAACAGAAAGATACCACCCTTCTACTAGATCACTGGCAGCTTTTTGATATTCAGCCCTGACTAAACTTCTTAGGAAGAAGCCTGGGGTTAATTATCTAATGTGCCTGAATCCCTTTCCAGGCTTGTTTGAGACAGTCAATATTCTGTTTCTGAGAAGAAATGCCTTGTTAGGAAGGTACTGGGCTCAGTCTATTTTCCAGTCTGGGGAATCCACTATTTTTCTGTTTGAATTATATTTCTTATTTAAGTTTCTTGTTGTAAACATTTTTCCCCAGGGGAAAGGCATTTTTTCCCCACCTTAAACCTTACCACCAGCTACTGGTCTGCTCCATAAATGTAATTTTTATATAAAATAAAAACAGGACCAAATGGGGCAGGCACACCAGTGTTTTAGCCTAGTAATGCTAGTGACCTAATGTCTTTTAGGGAGGGGTTGCAATGTAGTGGTATTGTACCTATGTCAATATTTTCCTCATTCATTTAACAGTACAGATGTAATGAGGACTGTTGAAAGGAGATATACAATTGGAAAGGTTTTTATTTAGCTTTAATTGTTCTGAAATTTGAGATTTGAAATGGCCTTGCTCCTTTGTTAGTATGATGATGCTCCTACAAGTGGTAGGAGTAAAGCTGACTGGTTCTGCAGAGTCCTGATGGTTTCCATGATAATTATCTTATTCTCTGTGACCACCTTGTCAAGCAATTGCTGTGAATTACTTTTGACTGCATTTAAAGAAATGTTACCTGCATGCATTTAAATACATAGGAGTCTGGGTAGTTAAAGGCTGAATAGTTTTCACTTCTTGTGTCTATTATGTTATGCATTTAATATAAGCAGAAATGTATTAAAGAACACACTTCAAGAGGATATAAAATGGAAAACTTTAGACAGTTGAAAGAAAATGCATCTGAGCAGCTCAGATTTTTAAGTTCCTATCCTTGGAATATTTATCTTTGTATGTTCATTCTTGTGCATCAAATCCCGTAGGTTACTTTTTCAGCATAAAAATTTTCTGGGACACCATGGTATCCAAATAACTACTTAATAACTAGCAGAAGGGGAGCAAAAAATTTGCACACAGTTTCCAAATCCTGCTGTAATAATACAAAGAGGAGAAAAATCACAGATACAGTGAGTGTGTATAAGTACACTTATTGAAGTCAACACAAACCCAAATGGGTATGATTAATTCAGAAAATTTTAATTTTCTCAGAAGAAGTTTTTGAGTATTCTACTAAATTAAAATAGTCTGAGGGTGGCCACTTGTATTTTGCAGTGTCATAAATTTTCAGTTGTCAGGTATTAGTTTCCAGCTTTTATTGTTTCTTATCTGTGGCAGTCAGCCTGCTGTTCTGAATTTATTTTTATTTCCTTCCTATATTACATTTTGTTGCCAATTTGTTAGATTTTTCATTTCTAAGTAAAGCTTTCAGTCCCATGCTTTCAGCAAATAGATATTTTAAGTATATTTGCTTTAATGATCTCATTCACTTCGTGAGTTGTTATTTGTGTTCTAGAAATGAATTGTGTGGTCTAACTGTACTGGTATAACTATATTTAATTCTAACTTGATTACCTCTCTGCTGTTTTCTAGATAGAGCATACACTCAAATATCCTCACATGCTTCCCATGGCTCCATATGCTCCCATTGACTGTGGTAGGATTTGCAAGCAATATATCTAATTGCACTTTTCATTAGGTAGTCAATAGGCATATAAGTTAATTGCACAGTTTTGCTTTCCCTTTAGGTATACGATAAAAATTGATTTTCCTTCCTTTTGACATTTACTAACTGGCCAGCACAAAACTGCCTCAACACAACTGAAGGTCCAGTGTTTTCAGTGATTGATATTCCTACTGCTTTAATGATGGAACTGACTTTTGGAATGATGTATTAGTTAGATGATGTTCTTGCAGATACAGATTCATATTCTTCCCTCCTCTTTGTAGTGCACTCTTAGTAAAGATATGGACTTGTGCAATACATGTTTTACAAGTTGCTGATCTTTTCCCCCCCTCTTTTCCCTCCACATCTGGAAAGGCCTGGAACAGCTGGCAATATCAGGAGCAACAAAAAGGAAGTGCATTTGGCCCATAGGCACCTTTTCACCTGATAGATAGAAACATACATCAGAGCTTTTCTCAGAAACTGCTCTTGTATTCCCTGGCAACCATCAGGGTAAAAGCATGGATTGCTCATTTAAAAAATAAAATCTCACATACCCCATTAAGGAGTGGGCATATTATGTCTTTCTGGCTCTTCCTTACTGTCAGGGTGCTTTGACTCATTCACTCTTAGCCATACAAGCTTTTCCTCTGTCAACCTACCTTCCTCAACACTTCACTGTTATTCCTTTCCCTGAGTTTGGCCAGACAGCTACAGCTTCCCTGTGGCCACCAGTCTCCACTCATCATAGCCACAGTTGACATATTCTGTGTGTCTCTGTATCATTGTGGCAGGAGGTATAAATTGTCAATATGATTATTGCTTTCATCGTATTTTGTGATATGGAAATTAGATCCATCGATTACTCATAGCAAATTATGAGAATATTGTTTACTTGTGGCTTTTTGCCCTTTCCAACTTCTGATTTGTTGATTTTTTGATGCAACATAGGGGTGATTCAACCTCCCTGCTTTAGCTGGGTGTTGTGCTAAAAACTATTTTCATGTACAGATCTTAATATTTCTGTCCAATTTAGGTGTGGTTGCTTCCTTCATCTGTTTTTCCTGCTAATTTCCTGAACATGTATGCCCACTGTAGAAAGGTGAACAAAAGGGCAATCAAATATCTGTAACTGTGGGGATTCTGAGCTATTCCAAGAAAACTGTGTATTTGCAGCAAAGGAAGCACTATGGGTCCTTGGGAAAGGAAAGAGCAGGGAATGGCCTGCAAGCAGAAGTTAAATATTCTGATTTCCAGTTGGCTTGCTGAGGGTTTTCCAAATGGCTGTGCTAGGGAAAAACAGACATGACTCTGATCTTCTAGTTAATGGAAGGTCTGGGGATGTTTTTATTATCTATCTATGTTTAACCACTGAGGAGTGTAAGAAAGGCTTGGATGTCATTAACAACATTAATCATAGGAGAGCTTAAGATAAAGCTCAGGAACCAAATCCAGGGTTTTTTGTGCATGTGTTGATCTCTCAAATCTAGCAGAAGAAATCATATGAAAACCATTAGCAGACTGCCCTGAAACCTCCAGATAGGTAATTGATTGCTTTTATGGCTGCAGGATGGCCTACAGTGGCTGAAGATGACAGGCATTCAAATATTTGCAGTTCCAGTCATGAAGGATTTCGTTCCAAAACCTCCTGGTTTAGCTCCATGTTTCCTGTTACACACCTCCCAGCTGGATAAAGGAGCAGCCAAGCTGTGGGACCAGCTGTCCATCCACTGGGGAGGGGGAGTCAGCATGTGCAATTGAAGGAGGTAGCTATGATGAGTAATTAACCGCAGTTTCACTTTGAGTTAAGTAAAATTTAAAAAATAGTTTTAGGTAAATGTGGGTGAAATCAGAAGATAACCACTTGGATATTGTGTTTGAATAGCTTCCCTTGATGTTGGCAATGAGTGGAACGTATGGAAACTGAAATCATATCTTCAAAGACTTTCAGAGCTGGGGTTTGGGATTGTGCATCTGCTTGGGTGAAGATCATTGCTAAGTTTCAAGAGATAATGTGACTAAAACAACAATAATATATGGTATTAGGCATTCTTAGTGATCTTTGAGGTTTCTTCAACCCTATCATCATTGATGGCCACACTGCTATTTAAAATCACCTATTCTCAAGTTAGTAGTAGCCAAGATGTGTTATTTCATTGTCCTTATTTTGTGAAGTCTTGTGAAGTGGTTATGTGGGTTGTGGATGAATGGGGGAAAGCATAGCCAGAGACATTACTGAAGAAAATCCCAACTGGTTCATCCAAAGGAAAGCTTGGGTGGAGTGAACTGTATTTAAAAATCTCTCCCAATTACTTTTTTCATAATTGAAAAAAATACTTGCATGATCTACAGTTTGGAATTTGCTGGTTTTTATCTAAAAATATTCACAAAATCATGAAAAAGTTTGAGTTGGAAGGGACCTTAAAGATCATTCCGTTCCAATTCCCTTCTCATAGGCAGGAATAACCAATAACCAATAACCACTGTGAGTACCTTGAAACCTTCACCAGACCACATTGCTCAAAGACACATCCAGACCTCTCTTGAACACTTCCAGAGATGGGGCATTCAAACTTCTCTGGTAACTTGTGCCAGTGCCTCACTACTCTCACAGTGGTGGGATTTTCTTCTTAGTATCTAACCTAAACTACTCTCTTTCAGTTTGAAGCCATTCTACCTTGTCTTATGACTCCATGCCCTTGTAAAAAGTCCCTCTTCAGCTTTCTCATAGGGTTCCTTCAGGAACTGGAAGGTGTTCTAGGATCACCCTAGAGCCTTCTCTTTTCCCAGCTGAACAGCCCCAAATCTCTCAGCCTGTGCTCCAGCCCTCTGATCATCTTCAGGGTCCCCTCTAATTTTGTGTTAGGGAGACCAGAACTCAGCTCAGTGCTCCTGAAAGAGTGTTTGGTAAAAAAATTGTGGCAGACTTACTGACACTTTCATGCTAACTCATGTGGAAGAAGTGAGGGTAAAAGGATAAACTGTGTTAGAATCTGTGATGGGCCGTTTGCTACAAATTCTTGCTAGAATGCGTTGGGATGATGCCATTAATCATAAACAGTAGACTTAATATTTGAGCTGTATTGATTGCCACATGAGTGGCAAAACCATTTTTGCCACAAGCTCTCACATTTTAGGAAAGCTGAATAACCTGAGCTCTCACACCTCTGAGTTGGAGAGTCCTGTAACAAGTTTCACTTTTGAAGCAGCTTGCTGTGTGCTAATAGCCAGTTGTCTACATTACTTTTAAAAGGTATCATCTTAAAACTAAAAGAAACCCCAACAAACCCAAACCAATAATCTGTTTTTCCTCAAAATGTGACCTACTAAGCCCAAATCATACCCATGTATGGCAAACAATAATGCTTTAGAAAAGGGGACTTTGACACTCATTACAACTAGAGATGGAAACAATATGCAGTCAAAAATTCAAGAGGGCACATTTCCAATAGTATTAAAGTACTTGTTCCTAGACACAGTAGATCATGAGATATTGGATCTTAATCTCCTGGCATTCCTATATGCAAGGATGCTATTTTAAGACATATTATAAAACTTTGAGAATGTTTTAATGATTGTTCTCCTTTCTCTGACATTAGTTCTGGCTGATTTCTTAAAAGCACTTTCAGGCAGTTGTTTAAATAGTTGTCCTTCAGCATGAGTGCATATGTTAAATCCTGGCAGGTCTTTTGAGGAAGACTTAACCTGTCAGTGCAGATACCATGACTAAAAGGTATCTGCTGTTGTATCTAAAAGTTATCTTGCTAGTTCTGCTGGTTAAAATCCTTCTTCTCATGCCCGCTCACCATCAGTGTCTCTGTGGCTGTCTAAAACATGTTTCTGCTGCAGCTGAGACTGCTTGAGCTTCACAGTGGCATCTGGCTGATGCCAAGGATGCTCAGGTCATGGTGATGCTCTGGGCTTCGTACTCCCTAGAAGGTGGCTGGAAGGGTAGGAGCACCACTAAAAAGCCTCTCTTAAGTAAAATTTGGAATTGGCATTATTGCCCCTATATTATCAATGTATTCACTATGGCTGTGAGTACACCAATAAACACTGTGAGTACAGCTGTTTTCCAGCTGAGGCAGAATTGGTAATTGCCTCCAGGAGTCTGTGGGTTTGCATGGCTGTTCTGAGCTATCAGCAAAACTTGTTGTAGAAAATCTGTGGGTTTTAGACAGCCTCCACTGAGACTTGTCCTGCTACAGCCTAACTTCTGTGTGTGCTCATTCTACCAGCTTGGGTATATTTGTTCCCTGCAGCCAAGCTCAGGTCACTGCTCCAGACTGCAAGAGAGATATGGCAGTGCTTAAAAACTGCAAACACAGAGTTGTGTAGCTGTCCTTGGCTTCAGCTTTTACAAGGCTGCTCACTGCTCAGGACATTTGGAGCTTGTTTTCTCAGCCAGCATAGATGATTTAAACAGGTCTGGCAGCCAGGCAACATTGAAATACCTGAAGTCAAATTTTATTTTCCCTTGAGAAGGATTTTATGAATAAAGCACAACTGATGGAGCAATGGAAATCTCTCTAAAGAAGATGCATGCTCCCCTTTGGGAGATGCATCCTGTCTCAGAATACTTTCCTATTTCTAGTCCAGGACGCTTCAGAGGTGGTAGCTGTTTTCAGATTTTACAGTTTAGTTCATAACTAACATCATCTCCATTTTTTAGGAATTATTTTCAAGCTCATTTGGGTGAATAAAAGTGTAAGTATGTGATGAAATTACCCCAAATTATCAAGTTTAGCTAATCTACCCTTATCTGCTGATGTCAAAATCACAGTGTTAGCTTTGTTTACAAAGACGTCAGAGTTCCTGTGCTGGCTAAAAGAGCTTGTAGAAACAGTGACAAGTCTGTCTGTGCAGGGCAGATCAGAGGAAATTTAGAAACTGCAGTTATATGTCTGAAGACTAATAAATGATCTTCATGGTTTCATAAATGTCTATACGCCTGGTCATAACTGTGGGTGAGCTTAGCTGTTGGAGAAAATAAGTGTAAAAATCAGATCAGGCTGGCTCACAGACCTACCTTGCTGGTTAATTGCTCTGAAAACTGAACTGCAACACCTGTGAGGCCAAACCATGGTGGGACAGGGTAGTTTTGACTCTGCCAAGGCTCCTGTACAGCTCTGGTCCCAGGAAATGGCAGCTGGCAATTGAAAATGACCTGTTGTTTTCTGAGCTCAGCCACCATCATCTTAAATGCCAGCCTCAGAAGGAGTAATGGGTAATTTCAAATCATGCACAGGGTGCCTAACCTGGGTTTATCATAGTGACAAGTGGCTTCTGAGAGATGCAAAATGCGCTTCCTCACTTCCAGTAGTTCTGGTGCCCTAAACCTTTGAGGAATTTACATCAGGGCAATATGAGGTTTTGTTGCTGGGAATGTTTTGTTGCTGTTTTTGTTTGCTCATTTGGCTTGTTGGTTTGGGGGTTTTTTTGGTGTTTTTGTTTGTTTGTGGGGTTTTGCGGGTTTTGTTTGGGGTTTTTTTGCCTTTTTTGTTTTTGTAGGTTATTTGTTGAGTTTTTTTGTTTGCTTGGTTGTTTTTGGGTTTTAGTTAGTTTGTTTTTAATGGAATGATCCTGAGAGGTTTGCAGGCATGGTTTTGGTGAGGTCTTCCTCAAACATGTGGTAACATATCCTGGGCTCCCAGCCTTCCCATGTGCTGGTGGGTTGTGAATCTGCTTCTGGAGGACACAGAGCAAATAGTGACTATATCCAGCTGCCTTTGTATTTTTCTTGGGTAATACAAACAGGAAATTTCACAATATCCTAAATTAATCAATGTGAAGTTCATTTCACTAAGTTTTAGAGACTGTAAAATGGCTAGGCATTATTTAAACATACGTAATACTTCAGAAGTGTGCAGATCTGACTGCTATATTAATGGCGACTTCCAAAGCAAGGTTTAGATCAGGTGTGAGATAGTGTGGGACTATTGCCTATTAGGTAAGCTCTAATTTTTGTACACTCAATTTCATTTTTTTCCCATGAAAATACAATACTTTGATACACACAAAATTCCTTTACAATAGTTCTGAAAATGTTCTGTTCTATTTTGTATTTCATGCTGCCACATTGACTATTTTCTTTAGTTTTTTTAAATGCATAATATATTTTAATGAAAATAATGATTTAACTACATTTTAGTTTGAATCAACTAGCTGGAAAACATTTATTTTCCATATTTTTCTTTTCTTAACCCTGGTACATAAATAGATACTTAGATTTTTGCAGTTCAGTGGCAGGAAACTTTTACTCAACCAGCTTTGGTCTACAACACTTGAATATGCATAAATTCTTGTAGTATGACATGGTTCTGACTGAGACCTACCAAATGTACAAAAACAAGGGACAGACTGCTCTAAAGAATGTAAAAGGAATTCTATCAAATTGGATTTAGTTTTCGGGTTTTTGCCTATACTTCAGATTCTATTGTGCTATGAAAAACATTTTTGTTTTTGAAGGATTACTATAGGCTCTACTATTCACCTAGCTTTGGTTCTCGTATGTTTTTCAAAGAAGACTTTCCACACTCAGGCCTGCAGAAGAATTGAAAGGTGGTTTTTTTTTTTTGTTTGTTTCAAAATGAGGTTTTACTTCATGTGATTAAGGAGACAGTATTGGAAATTACATTCTCAGGGTCAAAACTGAGAACCCAAGATTTATCAACATGAACTGTGACGTTAAAACTTGTAATTTCTGAAGAACTATGCAATGGAAGTTTATACAGCTGTATTGAAAATGAGCTGTGTTAGAAACCGAAATAATTAAATGCCATCAAACAGAAATCCTGATTAGTGATTTAATGTAATTCCTTTGCAATGTTAGGGAAACTTCCCAGCCTGACTCCCGAGGCCCCTGGCAGTCTCACTCCTAAGGACAGAGATTTTCCCTGCTGGGACCAAAGCCCCTCCACTGTGGGCAGCTGCAGTGCCCGAGGGGTCCCTCCTGCACTGCCCCCCAGTCAGACCAGGTTTCCTCACTGTCTTCACCCCACATTTCCCCTGGCAGAGTCTCAGATGTCTCATTCCTTAAAGTCATTTATTCACAGCACAGTAACACAGAAACATCTCGAGCTGAGATGCTGCTGAGAAGGGACCCACAACAAAGGAACACCTGGACTTTTATGCCCTCACAGTCCAGGCTAGGTGCAAGTTTTGCTATTTTTCTGGAGTCCTGGGCTCCTGCTGTGTCTCCAAGTGTCCATTCACCTGGTTCTTGTGCACTTTGTTAAACATCTTTGTGGGCAGCTCATAGCCTCTTGTCTCAGACTCCCACCCAGAGCTCAATCTGGATCTCCAAATGCAGCTTGCAAACTCAGCTGCCCACACCAGATGTATTCCTCAACACCAGGAGGTATCACCTCTGCTGTTAAACAAATTGTTGAAGCTGGCAGTCTCTTGGGCGTTAGGGGGGCCGTGGAAATCCTCCTGCTCTGTGCATGCAGTCCTTGTGGATCTAGTAATCCTACAGTTTATTTTGGGAAAGTGCAGAAAGGTGACAAAACATTAGGGACACCTAATATGAAAGAATGGCTTCTCAAGTGGAATGGATATTTTGTAGTTCCAGTTTTATCCCTGCAAGGTTCAGAATTGTTGGGACTCCAACATGATTACATGTCCTTTAATCTGCCCTGTCTCTTGTGAGAGCTTTGAAGGGAGGTGGAGTAAGCAGAGTGGATAACTTTAAGCTTACTTTGTTCCTCTTGATGCCATCTGAGGAAAAGGTATTGCTCTACATGAGACTAGATTCCAGAAAAAAAGTTCATACCTATTTATAGAAACAAATAATGAAAGAGAATATCAACTCTAGCTGGTAATGTAATATCTTCTCTGTTATTCTAAGAGTTATTTAACTTCCAGGATTTGTGAAAATACAGCTCCCACATGAAAATGTATTCAAGCTGTCATGCTCCAAGAGATGTTGCAGCAAATAAGGAATATACAATAGCAGCACCTATGCTCAGTTGAATTCAGGTTTTGAACTGGCATTCTGCCCTAGCAGATACAATGAAGATAAGAACAAAAAATTGTTAGTTAATTAATTCCCTGGCATATAAGGTTACTGATCTTGACTTTTCATCAAACTTTCAGATATCTCCTTATTTCTAGGGACCAAATAAACTGTATCTAAAACACTTTAATTCTTACCTCCTCTCCATGAAATGCCTTTACAAGGCACAGAGAGTAATTCCAAAGTGCAGAAGCTGCTCCCTGCAGCTCCCTTCCTACTTACTCATCACAGAGAGCACTGACTGCTTGGTTTAACTTCAGAAGGATTGGAAATTGGTCGCATGCAAGTATTGCAAGACATATTCTTCCTCACAAGTGTTTTCTTACCCCCTGAACCCCCAAGCTCCAGAGGAGTCTGATACATACTGCTTGTTATTAATGTGCTCTAGACATGGCTTTCCAGCCCTTCTGAGCTAGGAGCAGGAGATAATATCAGCATCGTGGTGATGCAAGAGACCACACACAAGTAAAGAATGCAGGTGCACTTGGGGAGGGAAACTGAACCTTTTGCAGCAGGCCAGAGTGAAAATCTATGTGTGCATTGATTTCTTGTACAATGTACAAGAAAGGTACATTGATACTGAACTGTGCTGTTGCAAAAATGGGTTATTTAAAACTGTTTATGAGCTGGTTTTCTCCCTTTTCACAGCTAGGCACTTGCTGGGAAAACACAAACAATTTATAAATGCGGAAGAAACTTCATTTGAAATATTTTTACATTCAGATCTTCCAAACCTGTCTTTCCTTTGTTTCTTCATTGTACTGTTTTCTCTGCCTTGCTGATTTCTATGCCCATATGGTCAGGTAGAGATACCAGAGCTGACTTTAATGGTCTGGGAATGCTACAGAAAGCAGCACAGTGTCAGGAGGAGCCCTGTGTCCCACACTGGCTCCCTCATTCTGCTGGGAGAAAAAGCCCTGTTCTTTACCTCCAAACAAGTGTTGATAACATAAAGCTCAGGGACATGATCCGTCTCTGCAGGGTTCCCAGATCAGGCTCTACTTGGTCTCTCACTTCCTCAACCACGTCCGCTCCCGGTCTCACATGCTCGCACCTTCTTTTTTTGTCTCTTTGGGGACATGCATGACAGTAGGGCTAAGAATACTTTTGGCCGAGAGCTTCAAAGCGACCGCAGGAGACAGATGCATCATTCTCATTGAAGTTCATGAGAGCTGTGTTCTAAATTCCCCATGCTGCTTGGGGAGTTTTTCGCAGTGGCTGATGCACCAATACCACTGGAGTACAGTGATCCAAATAACGCGCACAATCAGCGTTATCAAACTGATGAGCTGCTGATATTAACCTGGATGCTTGCTCGAGTTCTGCTGTGGGCTGCCCTGTGCAGCGTGGCGTGGCCTGGCTTTGTGCTGTCCTCTGCCCTTCCTGTCCCCTGCCTCACCTGAGCTGCCCTCCCTGCCTGCCTTCTTGCCAGCTTCCGCTCTTGGAGATCCGCCCTCTGCTCAGCCAAGCCCCAGTGCAAAACTGCCATGCAAGGGGAGATCTATGGGGTCAGAGTATCCAGGGAATGGAAAAGTTTTCTTGAAGTGATCGCATGTCCTTGAGATCAAGGGGGAATATCAGACCTCCTTATGCTGCAGTCCCTGTCGCTGTGTCATGTCCCTAAAAGGTCTTGGTCTCACAGGGGAGAGGGCAGGGTCAGGCTCCTGCCTTGCTTGCAGGAGACTGCACAGATTGCCTTGCTTCTCCCAGAGACTCAGTGGTGTTTGATGCCTTTTTTGGTATAAGTAGGAGTTTGGAGTGGTATTGTCAATCACTTGTCTGTATATAATTAAACTGCTTTCAGTTTTCTAACTGATTTACCTGTGCATTACTCATACAGTCATTAAAACAGCTGGAAGATGTATTTGTTAGCATCACTGATCCTCTATGGTTTTCAAAGATTCCATTTTATTGAGAATAATAAAAGTGGAATTAGGATGCAAGTGTCTGTGGTCTCAGTTTTATGCATGGATTTAGTGAACACTGTGTGCTGCTTTGTCTTAAATCCCATGTACTGCGATACTAAGAAGAATAATGCTAGTAGGGGAATTTAAATGGAACAAATTCTACTTTCTGCATTAAAAATATAAGTGGTATCTGAACTGACATTTCTCTTTTTTCAAGTAATCACCCATTTTAAAGTTTCTTCCGGGTTTATTCTCTCACATACAAAAAATAACTTCCAATGGTTTTATGAAGACTGGACATAAATATATCTGCATTTTAATTTTTTTTCCCTCCAATGAAATGTACTGTTTGAAATTAAAGAACCAATCTCACTAATCTTCAATGCTGGAAGCCTGTAAACTAAATCAACTTTTATTTTCCATTTTCTCTCCTCTCTGAAAAACACAAAATCTTCTTCTTTCCTGTTCCAACAACAATAATAGAAAAAACCCCAGCACATCTCTCCAAGGAGATGATTGTGAGAAAAAGAAATTACTTTGAACCACTTTTCTAAATATAACTCTTTCCTAGCCCTATGACAATGTTATTAATTCTTTTTCACTGCATCTTTCCTGTTTGTTTCTTATCTAATTTAAAAGCTTTGAAACTGAGAGCTGTTTGAGTTCTCTTTTGTAGGCAGGTGACTGGAAGTGGAGTAAGGTTGTGGAAGCTTCCCAGGTTTTGTTGAAGACTGGCTACTGCAAGCCCCCAGAATGGCTCAAGGGATTCCCAAGGGAATTGCAGCTGCAACAGCATGGCACTCACTGTACATGAGGCCTCCAGTCCTGCAGGTATGGAAAAATATATTTGCTTTTTCATGGCTTGTTTTTTGATTTTAGATGCAAAAAAGCTGCAACAGACAATGACATGGGTTTATTTAGTTAATGCTGACAAGCTTTGAAACTAATGATTATTTACCTGCAGAGAAGAAAGGTTGATTGTATGTCCCAGGGGCGGGAGAGGCTAAAGGTGAATTGAACATCTTGACAATGGGGGAGAAACACGTGACTAGTCTGTAACTTTAGGGCACCAAAGTTTTTAGCCTTTGATGGTCTACACCTTCCATCCAATTGAACTGCTTGCCCCTCTTCTGTAGGAAAAGATGCAGAGCTACCCTCTGCCCTGGAGCTACCCAGTTGTGAAAGTGTAGTGGCTGCAATTAAACCTGTTTGTTCTGTTACTGATTTACTGGAAAGATGCTATATACGGTGATTTTTCTGGGAAGTGTCACTATTGGGTTTCCTGCAGAGACCAGCTCATTTTGAGATTGGAATAGATTGAGAAATCTGATCTACATTTGAAACTGGCCCCTCTTGGAGCAGCAGGATGGACTAGGTGACCTCCAGAGGTCCCTTCCAGCCTGAATTATTCTATGATTCTGTGGAAGGTTCCTTGATCCGCTCAGGGACATTATCCTGTAAAGCCTCCATCTGGCCACGTGTTAATCTTGGACTGCATGGGCCATCAGCCTCCTCCATGCTAAATCTGGCAGGTGAAGAGAGAAAAGTTGCAGCATGTGTGCAAACCATAGCACATGTGTCCATAGGTACATCTAGAAGGGTTAGAAATGGTGAAAAGGAATGTCTCAGCTTTAATAACAAAACCATAAAGTAGAGCAAAGAGGGGATTGTACTGGGAAAAGCAGGGTAGGGTGAAGTGTTATTGCCTTGTACCTGATCAAAGATATTAGGTCAAAAAGTGATATACACTCAACATCACTCTGTAAGTGGGAGTGAATAAAAAATATCCCTGTTTTTCCCCAGCATTGATAGAGAATCTGTACATGATGGTGGTTTGGAACAGGAAAGGGTCACCCAGAATTTATATTTGACACATAAAACAACAGAAAAATAATGAGTCTGGAGCAAAACCTCTCCTCTGCAAACCTGAAAAGCTGTACCCTCACAGCTCAAAGTAATGGGTATGGCTATAAAAATCTCTTTCCTGCTGAATAGTAGTTAATGGTTTATGGTAAGGCATAGGCACTGTTTAATAGATTTAACACAGCTGCATAACCCTGGAAAAAGTCATGTCCTAAAGCTTTTATGATCATCAGATTTTGTGGGGAAAAAATAAAATGTCCTGCAAGAGTTGACAGTAAGAGAGCAGTTGCCTATTTAGGCAGGTTCACTGTCCCACTAAATCCTTTTCTGCTCAGTTGGATGCTTGGTATATTGTAGCAGACTCTTATCAACAAAATGGGCCAGACTTTGAAGAGCAGTCCCTGAGGAACTACTTAAATATGACACTGAAAGAGAAGCTTTAAAAACTAATGGGAGCTGTCTGTTTGTTTTCTTTAAACTGTTAATCAGCATGATCTGTTGCTACTAATGGGCAATTAATAAAGACAATCTAAATTCCCAAGAGAATGGAGTGTCCAATAAGTGAGTACAAGAGATGTGCCAGCGCAAAAATAAATCCAAATCTTTTCAGTCAGCATGACCATTGCTATCAAATGGAGATCAAGGGACAGGGAAGGTGTAGATTATAGAAAAGGAGGAATTCCTTTCATGACTATGGCAATTGTCTTGATTTTTGTGATAACAAGATAATTATTTTTCTTCGATTAACAGGACTTGGAAAATTAAAAAGGTTAGACTGGAGCACACTCCAAGCTCTAAGTAAACTTAGAGCAAGAAAAAGATGTGCATCAGATGAAAATAGGAAACATGCTATTTGAGTGAGAGAAAAGAGACCAGGATGATTTATGTGAGAAAGAAGGTTCAGAGGAGGACTGGGAGTAGATTCAAAATCAGACTGGTAATATTATCAAGTGTCAGACGTGGTGTTAGAGTGTGAAGCCAGTCATAAAAGGAATTGAAGAGATTTCTTTTTGTTTCATTTTAATTTCCCCTCTAAGAGGACTTTAAAAAGTCCTCTTAGAGGGGGAAAAAAAAACCCAAAGAAGTTTCAGTGATGATTGCAAAGTTGATGCTGAATTTTCTGGATCCATTACAAGCAGTTTTTACATGTCAGTATTTCCTCAGCCCTGGCTTAAGTTTGGAGATCTATTTGATTTTAATTATTGCAGACCCCCATGGAGATCTACACTTTCACTCACTAGTGCAAGGATTGGGGTTTTTTTGTGTGGTACGTTTGTCTCCTGGAATGAGATGGCTCATTTCTGAGCCTGTGCTCAGACCTGCAGAAAGAACAAGAATTGCTTGTTGAAGAGACAACTGAGGTGTTCCCATCTGCAAAATGGGCTGGAGAACACCCAGCACAAAGATAGTGGGGGAAAAACTGCAGAAAGAAGTTATATGAGAAAATTAAAAGATAAAAAATCAGAATCCCATGTGAGATTGGGATGTTGTGGAAATTCAGTTAACCATACTGGTTCATTTTTTTTTTCAGTGGCTGTGCTTCATTCTCACTCTAATGAGCTCAGTTAATGTCATATGTGAGAGATAACTGTGGGTAACAGAGTGCAGTTGTGCAAAGTAGAGTGTTCAAGTGATACATGCCGATAAAGACAGCTTTGTGATACAAAAAGTAATAAATAATATTGAATGTACTGCTTTCCAGCACTCCCTTGTGCAGGTGTATATGTTACAAACTGGCAGACAGCACATGCTGAAAATATACTATACCTAGTGTATATGTTTCTATGATTTATCTGCATGCTTTTCTGTATTGTACAATACTTTGAGACATTTTTATAAATTATGGCACTCAAATCTATACGTCATAGTACTTTACTACTTGCTCTCCTGTAGCATTAACTTGGGAATCCAGAGCATATAATACTTCCTTTGGAGAAGAAATTTATCAATTGCTGCATCTGCAGCTGCCTTTGTAGCACTTGAAAAAAATGTGTGAAAAAGAAAAGAAAAAGCAAACACAAAACCAACCAAAAAACCCTGTCGGTTCAGACTTACACTTAAATATTTGGGTTTACACTATATTTAGGAACACCTGGCTGTCAGCCAAGGCAGAGCCTATCACAAATCTAAAACACTAGATGGAAAGATCATGTGACTGTTAGTTTAATTTTTTTTTGTCAAAATGCTTATTTTGTAAGTGCATCACTTAATATTGAACTATGGGAAATAATGTTAACTGCAATTTCAGAATATCAGGAAATATCTATCAGGCTTTTTTTGTCATGTTAAGTGCCTGTTCTGTTAATAGATTATTTGGTATTTCCACCAGGACTAAACACATTGTTTTTGACCTTGAAATGTCCTGGTGCTCAGGAGTATCTTGCAAGAAGACAGAAGAATGATGGCAAGGTGATGGGTGTTTCCCCAGGCTGTGATGGACATACAGTAGGACCCCTGTGCAGACTTTCAGTGCAATTGTGGGTAACTCTTTTTGTCTCACTGACACAGGGGTACAAGTAATTCACAGACACAGCAACAGGCCACTAACTACAGACACTGAGGTTTAGGCACTAGGAACTAAGGAGGTAAGAATCTGCTGTATCTAAAAGCCCTTCCTCTCCAAATGTGTAGCCAATTATCCTTAGATGAAATAAGGGGTTTAACTGTCCTTACTAGTCAGTGTGGGTCTGCTGATTGTTACAGGAGATGGTGCCTGTCTGAGTGGGAATTTCTATCCCCCAAATCCTCCTGACCTTTTACAGCATGCTTATAGCCTTTTACTTAGGAGCCTGGTTCCCAGTTTCCCCATGTGTTTATTCTGTCTTTCAAGATACTTTGCCTCACTCTGTACTACTCTGTGCTGTGCTTACATTAATGAATGTGTGAGCACCTTCCTCTAAGGGGTGGATACCTTGGCTAACCCATGTCTCCAAAAAGCTCAAATGTGGAAAATTTACAGAAATAAAAAGCCTTATTATCAGTTCAGATCCTGCTCTTGTAGGACAGTTACAAGGGAAAAGTATTCCTGGAGAAGCTGGAGGTTGAGAGCAACAGTTTTAGAAGTCCAACTGCAGGTAAGTAGGTAAGTTAATCTGGGACTAGTAATCCCACTTATCAACATAAACCTTCAGCAAATTTTGCTGTAAGATATTTCATAAAACCCCTTTCCAGGTGTTATGGATCAGGCTCTGGTTTTAAATGCTTGGCAAAGGCAAGGGAGTTCTTTCCAAAGTTCTTGGAGATGCCTTGTTTTATGAAGCTCAGGCATAGAGAAAGATTTCTCCTAGAAGATTTGGGCCAAGAAAAAGCATTTTTCTGCTGAAGAGTCTCATCCAGGTAATGTTATTCTTCACCACTCATATGTTGCTGAAGCACTGAGTGCTATATTCAGGTATTCAGAGCTGTCAGGAAGCGCTCCCTGACCTTTCCAAGGTGCAGGTGAACTTACACGGGAGTGATCTCCTCTTGATACACCATCACCTTTCTTCCAGGGCCCCACCCCTGTGCCTGCAGCCATCTCTGAGTACAAGGCAGCAGCTGGTTAAAAGTGCAGAGGAACAGTACATGATTGTTTAGGACAGGAAGTTGCAATATCCACTTGCAAGAATGTAATTGCTTTTGAGCTGGACTGGGGCCAGGACGGTTGATTCCAGCTGGTAGGAACAGCTGCAGCTGTGAAGGCAGCCAAAACTGGGCCTGCTGCACGGAGGGGAAGGGGAGAGATGGAGCTTGCCAACAACCTTCTGAACCCAGAGGTGTGCAGGGGAGAGCCCTGCCCAGGTGCCTCATCCTCCCCACTCCACTGCGTGGCCCATGGGGATGTGCAGAGGAGCTGGCCAGAGACTGCAGCCAGCCACAACCCAGGACTTCTGGCATTCAGAGGCTCCAGAGAATTTTGCCTGGACTGCAGCTAGCCATGTTTCTGCCTGTTTGTGTCCATCTTCCCATTCCCTTTTGTTCAGCCTCTTCAGCTCTGTGTCACTCCATTCTTATCCCTTTGCCTACCATATTTTACAGCATCTTTCTGCCTTTCACTGCCTAAACCTTCTGGCCAATTCCCATCTCCAATATCCAGGAGCTGCTGTCTTGTGTTCACTGTGTTTTTCAAGGGCTTCAATAAGCTCCTTCTGTGGAACCAGTCTGCAGCTCTTCTGGTGTGGAACCTGGCTAAAGCCTCATTCTCCTCTTAACAAGATTGAATTTTGTTAGCATTGCAATATTGTCTTGTGAATCCTACTTTAAATGGAACATGCTGACTTAAATACACCCCAAAACATAAGTATGGGGACAATAAATTTTGCTCTTTCTAAAAGAGGGGACCCATCCATATGAATCCAACATGCAGGTTAAACACAACTGTACAAATAGTTTATTTTTTAACTTTAAAGTGCAATTTGAAAACCTTAGGAGAAAAAACATTGTACTGAAACAAGTATCATGCTACTCTAACACAACACTGGCTTGATTTTGAGGCTGAACAGTGAAACTACAAGTTTTGCACACTCAGAACCTTTTTTTCAGCTGCACTTAGATTTTCCAGGGTTGGCTTTACAAATAAAGGGAGTCATAAGGGTGTCAGGTCTGCCAAGCTGTCTAATATTGTGTGCCACGTGCAGTCATGGAAAATAAAAATGCTTTTCCTTTAAAAAAAAATGTCTTGGAGAGTCCTTGTGCACAGGACTGCTTCCCACCACCTTGCTATGTGCCAGGGTTCACAGGATTGTTTCTCCTTCCTACCGTGGCCAACTCATGAAGTTTCTGTAAGGGAAGGTCCTTTACCCTTTGACTCTCTTGAAGTATGTTGGGGAGCTGGATGCATGACTCAGTTTCTTAATACTCATGTTTTTAAATTCACCAGTCTTGATAAAAAACACTTTGATCTTACCCAGCTACCTTAGCCTGGTTTAAATTAAAGGAGAGTTTTAGGAAGTATGCCAGGAGAAGTACTTACAGCATCCAATATAGGCAACACAGTTACAAATGTTTATAAAAGAGGTAAACTAAGAAATTACAGAAAGAGAACACTTAATCTAATCACGGCAAGCTCATATCTAACAGAATCTTTTGGGTTTCAGCTGACTTGTCATTGTCCCAAAAACCTTGTCGGAGCTTTTCTGTCTTTTGCCTCTGCAGCCTGTGGAGAACTCTTCAGGGTCAGCTCAGTCCTGATGGAAGGGATGAGCTCCCTCTTGATGGCTTTCTTTCTCTGTCATTCTTCCTTTCACCTCCAGGCAGAGCCAGCTTAATGATACATCCTCCACGGGCCTGCTCAGGTGGGAGCTGCGGCGTTAGTGCTTTCCCTTGGTGTCAGAGCTGGCAGTGTCTATGTTTCTGTGGTTCTGAGTTTTCACCCACCATGCCTTTGAATTTCCTGCCAACTTCTATAGTAACAAATGCACTTACTCTAAATTCACAGACTCAGTGACAATGATGATGTCTAGCTCGTGACTGAGATAAGGCATGGGGATAATCAACCACATGGAGAAACAAAGGTTATGACACACCTGGACACAACAAATTTAACCCTCAAAAAATCCTCTGGCCTTCACTTTTACTCAAATTAGGAACAAATATTTTTTCTGTCAAACAAACTCTATGGTGTGGTTTTTCATAAATGACTGGCTGCATTTGGAGAGGACTAATTTTCAATTGATTTATGGATGGGCATCTGAAACTACAAGTCTGAACAAGATAAGGGAAAATGAAATAGAAAAGGTGGTGCTGTACTGGTTTGAGAGCTGACATAAACAGAAAGCTTTCTTTTCATACTTGGGTATTATCAAGTGATTTTGTGACAGCCTTGAACATGGAGGGCCCTCATGCACGCATCTTGAAAAATTTGCTGCAACATCCTTGGGGTGAGGTATTGGATCATCCTGCCTGGTGCCATGAGACAGCTGCATTGAATATTATGAAAATCATCAGAAAGAATATATATGACTTTTAAAAAATTCTACTTTCCAAATCCACAGTCAAATTGAATTGTTTTACTGTTAGTTGAATATGCCTAGTATGTAGAAATGCACCTAAGAAATCAAGATAAAGAAACAGCTTGGCTGGCTCATGGTTCTAATGTATATTCTAGGAGATAGGATATTATTTTTTCAACTTTTTGGGTATTCAGTGAAAATGTCCATTGATACCTCTTTGCCTAGATCTCATCCTGAAATTCTTTGCCACATATCCTGATGCCTCACTCAGGAGCTGGGTCTGACCTTTTGTGGTATAAAGCTGTCAATTGTTTTCCAAATGCACAGCTGTATCCCTCTTGTCCTGCGCTGTGAGGTTTGAACATAAAATCTCTCTCTTCTCAGTTGAAGTAAGAGATTTTTCTATGGCTGCTGACATTGACTGACTTCAATTACTAATTTAGAGAAGTTTGTAGAAATGACCTGGTAACATGCTGTGCCTCACTGGATATCTCTGGCAGCTCAGTTTTTAGAGGAATGCAGAGCACCTGTTTGAAAGAACAGAGCCTAATTTTTAGATTTAGAATAGAATTTTTTCCTTTTTTTGTAAAATGCAGACATATTGTTCAGATGAACATGTGACTACAGATATTCCAGAGAATATTCACTACAGTATTGCATTTATGTATGTGGAGTTCATCTACTGCTTCTTCAAAGCTCTGGCTACCAGTGTTTCTGCAGCTCCAGCACTGCTGAGAAAACATCAAAGAGCTTGCCTTCCCTCACTGTGACTTCATGATACAGGCAAAAGGCATTAGTGGGAACACGGAGGTCATTCACATCACTTCTTCCCTTGGCATTGAACAATCAGTAATTAGTAAACTAAATCTTAACCATTTACATGCAAATAAAAATGCAAATAAGCATAGAAATTCATAACAGCAAACCCTTTTCTTTAACTTCATTCAGTATCAAAGCCAAAATTCAGTTCAGCCTGGTTTGTGTATTTAGTTTTAGGGATTGGTGGGGGACTGCTAGTTGTGAAAACTCATGCAAATGAAGGATACACTGGCTTTTAAAATTACTGCAAAAAGCACATATTAGATTCCAGTCAATGTTAATGTTTTGGAATTCATCCTTCAATACAAGGTTGTCTAAGTGGCTAGGAGAAAGTCTTCCCAATTTGTATTTTAACACTAGATACAAGCTTTTAAATTATCTATTTACACATGTAATCCAAACTACTTCACAAACTATTTGGAGGTCAAACATTAATCAGGGAAGAAATTTTGCCCAAAACATGCGCCAGCCTGTTGTGGAGGGTATGCAAATAGGCAGGGAGGAGCAACACAGGGTGTGGAGAGCAAGCTGCTGAGGCACGATAATATTGTGAAACCTCAGCCCCAGGGCACAAAGTGCATTTGGGCAGAGGAAGAAATGAGACGTAACTGAATCATTGTGAAACGTGGACTACTTAGAATTCACCTTATGAATTGCTTTCCTTTGGATACCATGCAATATTGTGATGGTGACATACTAGCTTTAAAAAAGATCTGTTTCAATCCAGTCTTCCAGAACTATGGGATGGAGGCAGCTTCAGAACATACTGGAGTAATAAACAGCTAAAGCACGTGTAATTACCTGAGAAGCACTTTCACTTTAAAAGACTTATTGTAACATTTCTGGGATTTACTGAACATGTGTGCACAGAAACTACAGTAAAATGGTGTTCCAAGTAGGTTTTTTTGGTTTAGGGGGAGTGCCATAAAATGTTATTTTAGGTCTCATTGTTCGAGCAGAGCGATGCAGTTTCTATGTGAACATCTCTGAAATGCCTCCCTATGAACATAGTTAACTAAGGACTGACTTTCTACAGATTCTAAGAAAAAAAAGAGAAAAGCCTAGTGTTAAATACTTGTTGTTTGCTATTTTCTAGTCAATTTTCTTCTAGTCTAAAACACATCAATTTTTTCAGTAAGGGATACAGTCTGTTGACAGTTCCGTTCTGTCAAGGGCTTCCACAATATGTGAGAGAAAACCTGTCTGTTGGCATCTCTTTATCATAATGTTTGCTGCCCCTCTACAGCTAGAAGGAAAACAGTTAGAGCAATAAATCTGTAAAAACAGAGATTGCATGTAAATGGCCCCAATAATGAAATAGGTTCTAAATCCACCAAACGCTGTATTCAGATGGGTAATTTGTTTGTTTGACTTCATAACTGTGCAAGCCAGAAAGAGAAATAGATGCCTCCACCAGAAAAGCAACATCTGATCAAATGTGGCTGGGGAGGAGAGGGGGAAGCTGGGATCACTCCTTCCTGATGCTGTGTCAGCCAAGCCTTTTTTCACAGCTCCCACCCCAGGTTCCTTTAGTGGAGGGTGTCTGTGGCACAGCCCTCACAGACCCTCTGCTGCTCTGGGGAGATGCCACGGTCTGCCAGGACCTGGCCTGGAGCTACCAGGTGGGAGCAGAGCCAGGCAGTGGACCTTTAGACACTGGAGTCTAATGAGGCTGTGGCAGTATGTGACCTAATGTGTTTGAGGATATGCATGTCCTCTCTCCAAATGAAAGGCTTTGCCTGACCCTCTTATCTGTTCCAAGAGTGAATCTTGTGTGGAAGTTTATCAGAAAACTTGCTTTGATGCTGCTGAGGGATGGGGTACCAGGAGGCCTGTAATGTGCTTGAGGTCTGAGCTGCCAAGGACTCAAGAGAGTTTACTTAATCAAAAACCAAAATCTACTGCAGTCAATGGGAGACTTGCATTGACTCTAGAGATTTTTGGATCAGGTTCCAAATGATTAATTCCTCATAAACAAAGAGGGGAAAAGAGATTCCAATGAGTCAGGCCTGGAAGGAACACAAAAATTGGTCCTATAACTGTCATACTCTTTGTAAACTGAGTTACATGGTTATATAGCTTCTAATTATCTTGTAATCTTCAGTGCTGTGTGAATATTAATATTTACATGATTGTCGTGTGCTACGGTTCTGTGAGTACTTGCACTTCCAAGAAATGCCTGTTTCAAGAGTGAAACAAAAAATAACTCACATGGAAGAATAAAGTTTGGCCTCTAGGAGCAACTTCCAAGCACATTGCTGAAATGCCAGAGTTGAGTATGATATAAACTTCAAATATGCTGACTGGGAAGGGAGGAAGGAAGGGAGAAGAGAAGAGATGACAGTGAAAAAGAAGATGAGAGTGGAGAAGGACAAGGACCTTGAGTTCAATAACATTCATTTGCAGTTTTCAACTAAACATTTTTGACACAGTAGGATTTGTATTGTTAAAATAGTGAGGGCATGGCCAGAGAGAGCAAAGCCTAGTAGACTCTCCTATTAGGTGGATGTGTTTTTTTCTCTAGTCTACTCTGACCTTTTTATCTGTGTGTTTCTTACATGACCGTCTTGGCCTTAATCCATCTTCCTCATGCATTGATCCCAGACTTGTGGGATACCTAAGAAAGGAACCAAAGGTCCTCACTTGATAATCCTTGTGGGTCCCTTCCAACTCAGAATATTCTGTAATTCTTTTGCTGCCTGTTGGTGAATGAAAGGTTGTGTCAGAAGGCATTTAGCTGGTGTCTGCTGGGTGACAGCAGCATTCTGCCAGCAAGAGCTCTGTTCCCCTGTGTGCAAAGCCCATGTGCCAAGTGCATCTTCCTGTGTGTGAGGCACAGCTGTTTCTTTGTGCAGTAGAGCAGAATGATTAAACATAGTTTGACATGCATGCTCATTACACTCTGAGTTCTTGTGTGTAACTGATCAATGCAGCTCAAAGGTGGGCAAAAGAAACTTCTTTCTCCTCTCTTTATGTTTCATGGAGCACAGGCTGTATGAGAGTGGATACGTGAGGGAAGGTTCTTTACAAGTGGGTGAGTAGGGATCTGACTGCCAACATCAAGCTGATACTCACACAGATGCCATCACTATTTTTACATGAGGGAACTAAAGTCCTTGAGTTGTTATAAGAGGGAAACGTGGCAGTTTTTATTGTCGTTGAATCTAGAGGAATTATCAAGAGAAGAGATTTCCACGAAGACATGACGTTGCAACTGCGTATGTGATTGCCATAGGAACCAGGCTCACATGGAACACCGCTTGTGTCAATCAGACATAATTTCCTTCCAAGATCTCTGAATGTGCACCTTTTTTTTTGGCCCATGGAGCGACACAAAGCCTTTATGGGAAGCTGTGGCTGTTTGTGATTGAACTCATAAATTATTGGTTTTGTGATCTCTTTATCCTATCTCCTGGGGCTGGAGCAAATTAGAGCTGGCAATTACCAGCCATATTGGAACTGACAATGACAGTCAGCAATGAAACGCATTTTAACACACATCCAAGAAATAAATTTCTTGTCCAGAAGCCCAAGGCTTACCTATCTGCCTGAACGTTCTTTTAAAGGAATATTCAGAAATCCTGGCATAGCGTTGAGCAGAAGAAGTGTGAGCTAAGATGGAAAGAAAAGCTCAGACTGAACACAACCAGGTTACAAATGGTGGATCTGTCGTGTAGAATTTGCACTATCAATCAGAAAACCTCAGCCGAGCAGAAAAGGGTCAGATAAGTTGCCTCCTGATTTGAAATTGTTCTGCTTTCTTCTGAAGTGAGCTGAGTGCTCATATAGCAGTTATTTTGTCTTATCTGGGAACCCACAATGGACAGCTGGAACATAACTTAGGCAGCCAAGCTGTCGTGCAAGTGATCCTGTGGTTTGCCACTACACGTGAGCACCTTACCATTAACATTGCAGTTGAACAGAGAGCTTAAATATTCCACACTGGCCTGGAAGACTTTGGGTTCCCGGGGAGGTGACAACTTCTTGAGGTGCCTGAAAATGTGACCTGGCTCAAGGCAAGAGTTTTGAGTGATGAGTAGTCACTGGGCCTGAGGCCACAGAACTGGCCTCCTCCCAGGCCAGTGTGAACATGCCCTTATCAGAGGGGTTTGTCAGGAATACAGCCCAGTGTCTGTTCCCTGGTCTGTCCGTACAGACGCTGGAGCATGGAAGCCTCAACTGCAGAAAAGCAGATGGGCTAAAAATGCTGGGCAAATGCTGACCTATTAGTGGATAACATTCTTACTGTCTTCCCAGGCTGCTTTCTCTGACCTGCCAGGTGCACATGCCCATGACAAGCAAAATAAAAGCTAGTCAGAATTTGTGTGGTTAATTCACACATAATGGCTGTCTTTAAAGCTACAACATCGCTCAGGGCAGGTGGACTCTGGTCTGCTGCAGACAAGAGTGCATTTCCCTTTATTTCAGCTACAACACATGGTATCCTAATTCTACAGTTAGAAAGAAAGCAGGAGACCATGCTACGTTGGCCAATGTACATGAAATTTTATGCTGTAAATGCTTCCAGTTGCAATGTCTCTCATCTCCTGTCCTCCCCTGGAAATATCTTCAGTGAAACTATCCATGCCCAGTGGTGTCCTAAGCCATCTACAGCATAATTGTTGGGAACAGAACTCTAAGGCACAAGGGAATGAGCTCACTGGGAGTGAAATCTTAGTGGGCAATGATTCCTTCTTGAAGGTGGTCTGCTTTCAAAATACAGTGGAGTTTTCTCCTTCTAAATGCTGCACTGCTGTTTTGTATCATTGGTAAAGGCATATTCATTTTTACCCTAGAGGGTAGACTTTCATTATTTTAATTGTAACAGTTCATATGCTGCAGAGAAGCTGATTTTTAACATATGTTCCCTGGTATATCAGTCAGAATGAATTACACTCCTTTAAAAAAGTCTCTTAACCCAGTACAGGATATTTCTTTTTTATACTAGTTGTTTGGAAATGTTAACACTCAAATGGTCATGAGTGTCCTTTGAAGTGAACCCTGGCCTGAGATCGATTGGTGAAATTAGCACCTTGGTTGTTTTTGCTTTAGTCTGTCTGCTTGAGGTATCTATAACATGTGAGTTGATTGTTTTACAACTTGGAGGTTATCTTTGACATCTAAAGGGGCAAAGTACTTCATTTTCTTCTCTTCCCATTTGGGGTTTGGAAGTAGAGAACGTCTCAGTCATGAGAGTCTCCAAAATTTCTCTGTCTGACAAATTGAATTACTCAATTTTGATTCAAACAACCAGGATAGATATTTCAGTCATGTGTAGGAGAGGGAACATGGAGGAGTCTCTGAAGCAGGAATATTGTAGGTAGCTTCACACTCAGTATCATAAGTAGGTTGCAGTAGAAGTTGATGTCAGGGAAAAGTCTAGTGAGTTGTGGTGCTTCTGTACTAGATTGGCTAAACGAGGCACCAGCAAGGCTGCTATTTTCAGGCAACACCTTAAGCCCTGGAAATCAGACCTCTTTATGGAGTCTCAAGGCACCTACAGTCATTAGTCACTTAAAAAAATCCTGACTCTTGTTTGGATAAGGCTTAAAGGATACTGCAAGGTTATTTTCTTTCTTGCTCACTGGTCTCAGAATAGAATATGCTTCTAAGGAGCTCAGTCTCTTGGAAAAGCAAGTAATTTGCTGGGTTTCAGATTGTCACTCAGAAAATTCATACAAACAGGCCAAGAAGGATTTTTACCTCTCCCAAATGTTTTCCCCCTTTTGCTAAGAATATTTGTAGATTTTGACTAAGTTTGTAGAAGAATATATAAGAAACACATTCCTCAGTGTGAAATATACATTAAGGAACTTGTAGTGTGATTTATTTCCCAAATAAACCCAGATAATGTTGCACAAGCTACATCCACTGTCTCATACTATGAGATGATTGCAACCTGTGTGCATCAAAAAGACTAATCAATAACCCTTTATTTGGAATGCAGCAGGGGAATGAATATAACAGAAAAAAAAAATCATTGCGACAATTACAGAATATCTCAAAAATAGCAGTAATAAAACCTTTCCAGTACACAAATGGCTACCTTCCTAAGGATATTTCCATACTAATTGAGATAACCGGAGGATGCATCTAAATTTCTGACAAGTTAGCTGTGTCAGAAAATCACCACAAATCCTTCTTCATGAGGTCTGAAGCCCAAAATAAAACCTGAAGATGTCATCAAAGCAATGGACTTCACACGATCTGAGAGAGCAGAAGGGAATTCCAATTATTATTCTATAGTAGTATGAGAGCTTTTGAAGTTCTGCTGAAGTTTCTGGAGTTTATTGCTAGTGACAGCAACTACTTTAGTTTTTCTGTGACTGTCTTGAATTTTGTCCTTGGCAACTGTTAAGGGAAAAGAATCTGTGACTTGAAAGGTCTCATGAAGGGCTCTATTAGAGACTTTCTACTGTACACTAACACTAGGACTTTTGGAGGGCAGTTTTGTGGAACTGCTTGCCTTCTCCTCTTCCTGGGCTTAGGGGATCCCTGAAATGAAGAAGGTTGTTGTTCTGATGTGGAAAAAGAGTTCTGAACTGATGGACATGTGGCCAGCTTGGGCAATTCCAGAAGAGTAGGATCCTGCTCCAGGATGTGTAATTAATCACTGGAACTCTCATCCTCAGGTTGTCATAGAAACAAAATAAACTGCATAATCTGAAACAATTGTATTAGCTGAGATTATACAGAAAATTTTAAAGGAAAATAAGGTCTAAAAAAGGGAAATGTTAGTTTGTAAATGGATAAGGAAGAAGCTTTTCCAGTGGTTGGGATTTCTTGCACCTGTATGGTGGCTCTGGTCACAAAGATTTGAGCAGGATGATTCACAGATTCAAAACTTTACCCTATGTGTACTATGCTGTGCTTATCCATTGGTTATACCAAATGTAATTGTAGTTTGGTCTTGTACAAAACTTTTGCATAGGACTGAGCTAGCTAACTCCAGGCCAAAGCCTCAGAAATCTTAAAAAAATAGGGAAAATTATTCTCAGGCTTCAAACTTTCTGAAATGCTCTTTGACCGTTAATTGACTTTGGTAGGCTCAAACCAGGCAAACACTGAAAACTTTTGCTGAATAAGGGTCTGAGGAATGTTAAACTACCAGCCGGTTCTAATTTGAATCTTTGTCTTAATTAGTCATTCGATTTTAACACATCTAAAATATGCATTCCCTTGGAATAAGCTATCTCTTTCTTCTTACTAGCCTGTTTCTCAGTCCTCCTCCACAATTTAACCTGTTCTTCAAACAGCAGTATTAGTGCAAGAAAGACGAGCACTCTGCCCTCGTCAAGACTGAGCTCTATAATTTTCTTCCCTCCTGAATCATCTGTTGGAAGGATGTGAATACAGGAAGTTATTTTTAAAGTATTATCTCTGTGATGGAACATGGCATCTTTGATGTGGGTGACCCATTCAAAAAATACATTCTGCTGGTAAGTTTTGAGCCTTTAATCGTGACTTCGTTATAAAGACGTCAGTATAATTTATTTTAGCTTAAATGTCATAGATGGTTAAGAGCTGGAAAAGTAGCTGACATTTCAATAGTCACATGTAATGGTTTCTGAAGAATAAAGCTCCAATATTTAATTCTGCCACTCTGCACTTTTTTGTAGTGTAACTCCTGTTTCCAGTTCCCTAAAACACTGCACATGCCCTTTGTTCATGGGGCCAACACAGGAATTAGATGTTCCCTCAGGATGGGAGAGTCTCATTCTCTTACTACCCTCATGAAAATCCTATGTAATTATTTCTGAGTTTCATTTCATTGTTTTTGTGATTTGTGAGTTCTTGAAGGCAATGAAAACCACTGGATTTGTTCTAAATTTAGATGAAGCTATTCAGAGCACAAGGTACAGGAGAGATGAAACCAGCCTCTAGCAGCTTTTCTGAGCCATGTCTTAAAAAATCACAGCACATCATGGATCCATCATCTTTAATAAATTCAGAATGACCACACATGAATTCCTGCCAGCACATCTCACAAAATTTAAACAATCCATTTTTGACTTAAGCATGCAACTTCTGTTTCAGCTCAGGTTGATGTCTCTGAAGAATATTGGTGAAAATCTTCAAGTAAAATAAAATTCACTATTCCTACACATATTGTTAAGAGGATTAATTACATCTGCTGTGTTGACTAAACTCCCAGAGCTAATTTCAAGAAGATATTTCTGTGTCACCAGGTATGTGCAAACAGTAGGCTGAGGAGACCATGGTTGAGTTTCCAATACCATGTGGTCTTTCCTGTCTTACATGACCTCTTTTGGAATGCTTGCAATTCATTATATGCTGACTTCAGACATGTAAAGGGAACTGTACTGCAAATAAATTTTATCCATTGTCTAGTTTTTTAAAAACTTTACTCCTGCTTAACTGAGCACAAAGTTTGCAAGGTTGCAGCAGCTCCAGAAAGAGCAGAGCCTGAGATCTCTTACATTGTCAAATGACAGGACACTGCAGTTGTGAGACAGCTTAATAATATATACATTTTCAAAAAAATCCATTTGTAACTTGTTTATCATCAGTTGGTCTCTTATCCAATTTGACTGAGTCTTAACTGAAACTCCTCCCTAATATTTCCTTATCTCCATCAGCTTTGGACTTTTAGCCTATGTTTACAAATTTAAACAGAGAGGCAAGAAAGAAAAATAGTTTAGTTAGTAGATTAATTTAACAAGCAAGAGTAGGAGGAAGTTGTTATTTTATTTTGTATTTTTAATTTATAGCCATATGACCAAGAATAAAACCTAGGTTTCACCAATAAATTCGTCTGGAGTACATGTGTAAGCAGTTAAAAAAGTATGCTAGACTTTGGCAGCACATCTGTCCTAAACAGTCAAGCAACAGACTGGAAGTTGCTTTTTATTCCTTTCACAACAAAACCTTTAATATGAGAGTCTAAGCAGGAGAAAGAGGAGGGAAAAAGACCAAACCAACTCCCCCCCCAACAAAGCAATCTTCAAAGCTTTTACTCTTATAAATGAGTTTAATTTCTATTGTGACTTGTGATACCAAAATCCAGAGGAACAGTCAAAATATAAATAATTTTAAACCTCCTTTTCCCTTCAGTCACAGTGACAGTATAATTTCCACAAAGCCACCTCCAAATGCACCATTTGAAGTAAAACTGTGTTCACCAGATACATGGGTACTCACAGCTGCCCTACAGAATTTCAAAGGAAATATGTTCCTTTTTTCTTTTTTCTTTTTTTTTTTATAAGTATTTTTATTCACTTAGAAGATTAAGATGTGCTCAAACCCGGAATAAGAATGAATCCACTAGTGTACACTAGGCATCTGTATTAAAAGACAAAAGTTTAGTGAAATCGGATTACATTTCTTTTGTCCTTTCTTACTCTATTGGATTTAATTGATCCAAATCTCTGCAAGTTGTAAGGTATTCTGATGGATTTTTACTGAAAAAATATTTTATTATGAAAACCTAATATTCCTTTTTGGATTTCTATTAATGCTCTTTATTTCTACTAATATTTCTAGTGTTTTAATAGTTTGAGTTGGCTCTAATTGTGCATCCTTAAAGAGGAGTTAAAATAGGAGATTTTTTTTTTTATGGAAAATCTTACTTTTTCACATGCTTTTAGAAACTTCTAATCCACAAAAACAAAACAGAATTACATGGGAAATTCTGGGAAAAGGACTAGGCAAATTATATGGAAATTATTCACTGAAATATGTATTAAAATGTTGGTAAACTTGAGTCAGCTTCATATAGGGGCTGGTTTGGAGCCTGACTGACCTCCCTGTGGCTCACTGAGCCGCCAGTTTTCCTTTGTGCCTGTCTGGTTCTGAGTGAGCCCCCATATGTTGGGCACAGGAGAGATATTTTGGGTGACTCTTCCATCCTACTTGTTTTTGAGGTCAGTTTTGAATACTGTGAGTGCGTTCAAAGCAGCCTGTTGGGTCCCTTTGTTGGAAGATGAATTAGTAGGAAATCACTGTGCTTTTACCTTGTCAGAAGGTTGCCACTGCTTCCCACAAGGTGAAGGGAATCCAGGTATTTTTTGGAATGGAGCAAAAATTTTGAATGGACAAAACCTTTAGAGCATGAAAGCACATGTACAACCACAGTTACCTCTTAGTTTTCAGCTCCTCGAAGTTGAATTTTGAAGACTATGTCTTTGATGGACACAGACTGCAGTTAAGGTTTCCCTCTGACAGGTGCTCTGAATTAAGGATGCCTTGGGAATGGCTGCCATTAAAATCTCCATACCATGCTGTAAGGACCTGGGTATAGTTTTGTAGCAACTGGTAGCAGCCTCCTGATCTCTGACTACTGCTGCTGATTTATCAATGCTGAGACAATTTCTATCATAGACATCTCTAACATTTCTTCTCAAGCCTGAATGCTTTGCAGGCCACATCAAACAGCAAGTAGCTTAAACGCAAAAACTTGCCCTTACACAGAAGGTACAAGGTCTTTCAAGCCTCTACAAGCTCTACTCAAGCTTAGTATCAAACAAATCAGAGTCTGTTATGCATATTGCTAGGAGTACACGAACACTTTTGGACAGGGTGCTGAACAAGAATTTATTTCTCAACCAGTTTTGTCTTTTTTGTTTTAGTTACATGAAAAATTTTTCCTTTTTTTTTTTTCCCCCCTTTCAAATGGGACAAAACAATATGAGAAGTCACCCTTCATAACATCTGCTAGTCTAGATAAACATCTCAGTGACTCAGGCTGCTTCTGCCTTGTCTGCTAGGGCTCTGCTGCCACCCACCGTGGGTTGCAGAGGAGAAGCTCCAGGTGTGTTGTCAGCTGGAAGTCTTTTGTATCTGTTATACAGACAAATTGCCAAATGAATCACCAAACAATGTGATTTACTCAATATGTAGAATTTTGCAATGGGAGAATTGTTTCCCTATAAACAAGCAAATCTTCAGATCTTTTAAAGGGCTATTTCCATTCAGAAGGGTTGCTGAATAATACTGGGTAAATCCTGTAGAAACAGAATTTAAAAACTGGTAAACTGAGCTTGAATGATGATCCCTGGAAATATAGAGTAACTAAGGCCAGATTTTTCTTACATTAGTCTCTGAAACAGCATAGGCACCATGATAAACTCCCATCTCTTGTCCTTTCTCCCTGGAAAGCTGATATCTCAAAGTTCTTTGCTGTGGTGCAACCCAGGACTTTCCAGCTTGAACCATCACATTTGGGTAATGTCTTAAAATCATTCATGTCTGAAAGTACTTGGATGATTACTTTAATTACTTAATTGTTACCCCATCAGTTGATCCCAGATAGTTCCTCAAAGGCAGCACCTGGTTTGTTGCTGGCTGGAGGCTGCCTGCAGCCACAGGCAACCATCACCCTGCCTGCAGTGAGCTTGGGCACAGCATCCTGTCTGTGGCCATTGCTCTCAAAGCAGGTCTCTTCAGAGCTGTTCTCACAGCAGCTGTCCCAAACAATAAATTTCTCTGATATAAAACAGCACTGTGCAAATTTTATTATTGTATGTCCTTAGAGCATACCAATTCAGTCTTAGTGATGAATCAGTTAAGAACATCCCTCACCCTGTCCTTTTAGTGTCCCATCTCCCATGCAGTGTTTGGGTTTATGGGCTTTTAAAGGCTCCAGTGATAACTCTCATGAGCAGAGTATCATATGCAGCCGTAGATAAGTGTAGGCAGGAGGAGGTCACTGACATGCTGGGAAAATCTTCTGTCTCCTCACACAGGGCAGTCCCAAAATAGTATCCTATTAACTCTTTAAGGTCCTTTTCCCATCTCTTGTGCATGTACTTGGGCTGCCTTTGGTGAGCTGACATCACAGTTTCCCTTTGAACACCCCATAAATGTGTGATCTGTTGCCTCATGGATTTTGGCATGTTTAGTTGTGCACTGATGTGCAACACTTGGTCAGAGCAGTCACAGATGTTTCCAGGGGAAAACAGGCTCTGAAATATTAATGCTTTGTGTTCAAAGGCCGTCACTGCAGCAGCCAGTGTTCTCCAGTGCTCAAAAAGAGGCCAAGAAGAGGACAGGGAGGGGTGTCCCCTTCTGTCTCCCAGAGCATGGCTGGGTTAAAGGCTGGGTAATCTCTCTTGCCCCCCTGATGTCTTGCACACCCATGGCCAGGAGAGAGGAACAGTTCAGTTCAGCTGCACAGTCACAGAAGCCTTGCCCAGAGGTGTCAGTACACAGCAAATGTGCTTTGGTGGCTGACACAGCTCCACAATTTGACTGGGGTTCACCTTAGGCAAATGTGTCCCTGGCACCAGGAAGAGGAGCTGCCTCAAGCCATGCAAGGCACAAGAGTCACTCTTCAGGCTTTCCCTAGGAGCACCAGGAGGACCTTGGTTCTGCCCTGCAGTGCCCTTCTGGGCTACTCTGAAAATAGTAAATGGCTTCTCTGAGGACTAATCATAGGGAAAGCTGTCCAAATAAAATACATTCCAAAGCTCTGGTGCTGCTGATGGCCCATACCTGTGCCCAGCCTGCCTTCCATTTTCAATGTGAAAGTATTTCCCCATCAAAGATGCTTTCAGAAGCACCCGATTTTCAGCTGATAGTTTGGTGAAAGCAAAACCTTTTTCTCTTTACTACTTTAGGGGTACAACAGAAATGACAAGCTCTACTAAGAATTATGTCATTTTAGATAAGATGTACAGAGCTTTGGCTGCTTCCTCCTGTGAAACTCCATTTGGCAATAGAATAATATAGGGGAGAGAGGGCTATATTTCCTCTTGGTGAGAGCAGGGAGTTTTATTTGTGAGTGCAGAGAGTTTTAAAACCAAAGTATTATGAAGTAAAATTTAGATCGCAGATTAAAGTGTTCTATGTAAATTGTGGAAAACCTTGCCAGTCACCCTTGCTGTATCCCCTTTGGCTTCCACAGCACAAAGCATGAAAAGGACACAGTCCAAACAGAAAGGATGTGATCACACATTTCTCAGGTTGCTGCTAACAACAGTTTTATTAAACAACAGATACATCTTGCGGCACAAAGCAGTAAGGGGCATGCTGAACTCAGAGTATGAAGGTCATTTATGTGAAAAATGAATGGTAAATACTTATTGATAAGTTGCAGGCAACCACAGACAAGAGTGAAAAGCTTTATGTGCTAGTAGCATAAAACAGAGTTTTCAATCCAGTGACAGCATTAACTGTTTTGAAACCCCTCAGGGTCAATCCTGCAAGTGTGTCCTCATATGCCCAGGATTCATATGTCTCTCTCCATCTGGCTCTTCTCTCAAAACAGTTTTATATTGTTCTACTGACTGCAATGCATATATCATCCTGCTCAAATCTCAGAAGAGTAGAACTGAGTCAACAGCATTGAAGATGAACATAGTAAAATTTTGAGTGATACCAGGTGACAGGAAAGCATCTGAAATGGGCATTTTAAAAGGAATTAGGGAAAAAGTTGAGGCAAAAAGGAAAACATTAGGGCAGAGAAAAATTAATAGTTGTTTTGAGGATATAGAATTCAGTCAGTACAGAGAAATGTAAAATTACATCCTTGAGAATTATGCAGAGCATAAAAGCAAGTGCTTTTGGTTTACAAGTTCTAGGTAGTAAAAGGGGGGAAGGGAAGTTTTTTATCTAGGATTGCTAGTGGGTTATAAGACGTAACCATTAAAAAGGTCTATTATTGATCATTTTAAAAGCCAAACAGGCTTTTTGGATATGTGTGTTATCCTAGAAATTGACTCTATATGAGTGGTATGTGAGTGACATTTTACTGATTCCAGTCCTAGCTGTGTGTGTGACATAGTCTGTCATTGCTTTTTCACCTTCGTTTGTTCTGGCCTAAAGCCTGCAGACAGTTTAAGACCTGTCATGTAACAAGACAGCAAAGAGTGGAAAGGGGCCATAAAAGCTTGTGAAATCTTTGTTATATTCATCTAATATACCTAAGAAGCATTTGGATACACCTTTGCTGTACTCTGTTCACATATATAAGAAAGGGATGCTGAATGCTGATGTTTAAAAGAAAATAATTTTTCTCCAAAAATGGCCCAAGGGACAGAATCTCCTGTATTTTTCTGGCTGAACTCAGTTTTTGTGTTTTAGGGACCAGATCACCAGCCACGAAATTGCTATTTTGCCTGTGTGTGAGCAAACTTGGCATGGCCAGGCAGTGATGTGCAAACCCTAATGGGCAAAGGCTAAGGGTTTTGATGTATTGGAGAAGGGCACCACACTGTCCTTCCTTGAGAATTAGACTGCCACAAGTTTGAGAAAGAATTGCTTTTCAATTTGATGTGTTATTAATAATTGGTCATAAGTAAGAGTGCTCTTTGCGTTTCTCTTCCTTCCTTTAGCTATCTGATTTTAATGAAAGGATGTTTATTCTCTGTTACCCCTTTGGTGCCTGTCTGCCTATTTCTCTTTTCCAGATACCACTCACAAATGTTCTATTGTGCTCTCTTTAGGGAGTTCCTCAAGAGAGGGCACATACCTGTCCTACAAAGAAAGGTTTGTACACAGGAGTTGCACGCAGAGCCATCAAGATGCTGCAGAAACAGACCCTCTATTTTCTTCATCCTTTTTTGTAATAAAGCAAATTCTATTTCACTTTTGTAGCAGTGGAGCTTGTGTTCTCATTGCCTCCCACTTGAGCATAGCAATTCTTGATCGGGTACAGCATCAGATTGCAGCGGGGTTAGCATGTGGTAACAAGAATGATGCTGGGGGGCCTGAAGGAGGGAGAGCATTGCTCTAATTTTAAATCACTGAACTGGCAGCTTCATCTTAGATCAGCTTACCCAGACTCAAAGGATATTGCCATGATCTATTTAACTGAAATTAACCTTCACTGATACGAGGTAATTACATTCCAAAATCAGTGGCAAACTTCTGTTAATCAGTCCCCGTGTGACACTGCCCTTAGCTTTAGGAGCTTTACTTTCAAGCTGTGAGAACAGATTTTTAGACCCAACTTTGGGACTTCCTGAGTCACAGCCAACTTGTAGGCAGCTGAGCATGTGTGCTGTGCAGGTTTTTAATCTAATATGTTCTGCTATGAGATAGTTTTGCAGAGCAAGCAGTCTAACCTGGCTCCTGGGCACTCTTGTTTATAGGGGGGAAGAGTAAGGTAGGAAGCCTCCTGTGTGCAGTGCAAGTCTCACCTCCCACAATCTCTTCTGTACAGGGACAGCACTAGCATGGCTCCACAGGCCTGCTCTAAAGGAAGGCAGGAAGAGGCTGGGAAGAGCCAGTGCTAGGGACACCTATTTCTGGAAAAGGGCTGAAAGCCATCAAAGCAATTCATGTTTATGGGTCATCAAGGAGGACAGAAATAGGAAGCTGCCTTGTTCATGTCCTTATTTAACAATGACTTATGGACACGGGAGAGGAAACTGTCATTGAATGGCAACAGCAGATGCCAAGTCAGGTTACTCTGCTGTGTGAATAGGTTAAATCCAGTGGATACCATCAGAGGGTGTTAGAGTGTCCTAGAGAAAGGATATGTGGATGAGAAGGGTGAGCAGCTCTGCTTCTCAGCCCCACCCTTTCCCATTAGCCTTCATAAAGAGACCTTCCTATGGAGTGACATTTGGACATGAGGATGTCTGGTCACCTAGAGGAATCTAATGGGTTTCAGGAGTCAACCTAAGTCCTGATATTTAACTCTATCTAAACATACAAAGCTTCATATTTAGGCAGTCATCTGGGAAAAGAGGTGAGTTAGGACTCATATGTTAAAGTCCACATGTTTTATTGTAAGGGTTTTCCAGACTGGCAATTATTGTGAAGATACTTTTGGGTTGAAGCTGTGCTTACCTTTGTTAAAGCTGACATTCTTGTTATCCTTTTCCTTCTTTTAATATACTGCGACAATCTCCAAACTACTGTTTTCTTTATGTGGCCTTAGAGTCTGTGGGGAAGATTTGTGCCTTGTTTTCTGGTTCTCACCAGTGGTGTTAAATTTTTTGAGGGCTTGGTGGAACAAACTCTATTGAACACTCACAGGAAGGCCCTGTATGACTATAAGGGAAGGAAGAAGGAGAAGAAAAGGTTAAGTATTGTCTATTTAAATTTAAGCACAGCTGAGCTGCTCAGCTAACTCCAGATCTCCCCCATGCCCAACACAATCACCCTTCACATCAGACCTTACAGGTCTGAGCAAATCTTCTTCTGCTTGTGTCGTCTTGAGTCCAGGTTCAAACTGTGTCCAGAAAGAGATCAGCATTTTGTGTGCCTCAGCCCATATATAGAGGAAAGCAGCTTACTGGAGTCAAGACCAATAACCAGACCTCTTTATTTCTACTGAAATAGAAGTGATATGGGAAAAGATCAGGCTTTGTTTATTCAGGGTAGAGAAAAGATCCTGTTATGGCTGAGACATAAGGCAGTAGGATATACACATCTAAATGTAATGCTACTAAGGTGCTTGTAGGAGTGGAGAGCTGCCAGGCATCCTGATTGCATTCTAGGTCTAAACCAAACAGAGTGGAAAAGTGCCTCTGTGCTTTAATGACCTTCCCTGGGGTCACGTTCTAGTCCCATTCATTTGGGGTTTGATTTTTTTTTTCCTCTCCTGAGAAAATGTTTAAATGTTGAAGTTTATCATGATTCTTGGATGAAATTCTGAACCCTTCCCAAAGGCCTCCGGAGTACTCACACCTCTCTGTTGATGCTGACTTACTGCATACCTTATTCTGTATGAGGTCTCAAATAATGTCTGGTTTAAACTGACTGATGATGCTCATTGTAAAAAAAGAAAAGCTTTAGGAATCTGAAGAGCTGGGATAAACAGTAGAACTATTGCTCCAATTCCTATATTCTCTGCCCAGTTTGTGCATTGACTCACAGGATGACCTTGGGGGAAAATGTACTGGAACAGGGATTGACTTCATCAGGCTGGTAATTTACTCATCTCAGCCTTGTACTGGTAAAAGAAAGGTTTCTGTGTGAAAGAAAAATCCCCACCAAGGCCTTAATTCAGCTCTTTTCATCCTTGCTGGGTTTACTCGGAGTTTTCTTTGACAAAAACAATGCTATCTTTTATGGATGAGAGGAATGGAGTTTGTCAGAACAGAGTGATATAACAGAGAGGCTTCCATTTGCCAAAGATTCAAACCAACACCGATGGGAAAATTTAAATGAAGCTCCTCCAAACATTACTGATCCATGCTGCAATATTATTTGAAACCAGAAATGTTTGCATGTCCATCTCCATACTTGTTCACAAAAGACTACTCCAAAAACTCACATCCCTCACAATTATGAAAGAAATTTCTAGTAGCTCTTTTCTACACTATGTTTTGATAGTGAGCTTGGAGAGTGTTTGCTTTGGAAAACTGCCCAGAGAGCATTTTATTGGTCACATTCAATTTTAAAATGGTTTATATCTTCCTAAACCATAGGTTCACACTATTTAATATTACTAATGGGATGGTGAGATTGCTAAGCATTTATCAGCATAGAGATATCAGAATGGAAATAGTGAAATGGCACATTAATCTTTGAGTTCTCAATATGTCACCATAGAAACACCCACTGCCCATTATCTAAGTGTTATGAAAATACCAAGTTCTTAATAACAGACACGTTTGAAGAGCAGTAGAAGTGTTGGAGGATGAATATTGCCCTTGGCCCAATCCTCCCTTTCCATATTCATCATCAGTCACAACCCAGACTTGCAGGCAGCTCTGCCTGCCTCCCATGGAGAAAGTCACTGCCATGTTCTCTTCAAACGAAAGATAAGAGAATGTTTGTTTTGTTTTCTTTTTAAAATAAGTGACACTAAGTACTCTTATGCATGGTAGTTGATCTGTGATGATAGCAGAGCTCTCACTGGCTTCTGTCACTAGGTGAAACTCTTGTGGACCTGACTTTTATTGCAGACCAGGTTAGAGCCTTAAGGGTGAGCAGGAAACAAAATAGCAGGCAGCTTGTGATTTGTGGGGCTGTGATTTAACAAATAATACATTTTCTTGGCTTCCCCCACTTCCTGCTGCTCCAAATCCTGACCATACCCTTTACTCCAAGGGAAAGAATTAGAAAATAGAAGAACTGCCCATTTGACATTTTTGGCTGATGTCTTTATCTGATGAGGGGAGGGTTAGTATCAATAGCATTTGCACCTCTGCTTCTCAAACTGCCTCCCACAGGCATTATTGGGTAAATGAAGTTTAATTGTCACCTTCACAGGGTGGTGAAGGAACTGGAGCTCAGAAATACATTTGTGAAGGTGCTTCCACTTGCAACTACAAGCAAAAATAATTTGTCTCTTTGTACTAGCAAAATCTAAAAGAATTTTTTTTTTCCATTTAAGACTGGGGAGGTGAAAAAGTTGTTGCTCTGTCAGAGTGATAATCTTTCCTTTGAAAGAAAGCTCTTCTGGTACATTTTCTGGCATACTGAGAAAGAGGCAGCATGAATAGGCTCAGCTAGTTTTGGTTCTGTTTATTCTTTCACTGAAGGAAGAAACTTTCAGCCTCTAGTAAACAAGAAAAAGAAGAAACAACTGTTTCCCAGCTGGGGTCAACCCATCACCCTTGCTTGGACCAGGAATTATGCTAGAAAGAGTAGAGCACCAGATGGGCTGAGGGGTCTGGGCAGAAGTAGCATCTTATCCATATGTTGTGGTACCAGTATTTTCCAAAGGCTCTTTGTAAGCAATGGAACTTCTGTTTTATAACTTGTCCTCATGAAAGTGTTGATGATTTTATTTGTGGAATAGGCAATGGGGCAAAAGAGAGATTCTCTCTTTTAATCTAACTTTCTTAAGACCGAGAGCATATGAAGTTAAATGTGGGTTTTATCTGCGTAAATATGCAGCTCTTACCTTTTTTAAGAGTGCACACAAAACCTTTTCCTGACGAGCAAGGGATTTGATGTTAACCGGAGCATATACAAGCCTGCAGTTCTTTGGTATGGCTCTCTAATAGCACTGTTGGCCCATCTCTTCCAAAATCAGATCCCACACACAAATGTATGTTTAAGTCAAACTTTCTCTGTGAGACACTTATCTTAAGCTCCACAGAGGCTTTGCAGGTGTTTCAGAAATAACCAGAGCTCACATAGCTGCAGGGAAAATAAAAAGCTCTGTTTATTCACTTAGTGATCTGGCTGCTTGTGTCATCCACAATGTCAGACAAAATGTCAGCACCTCTGTTTAACTTATGTTTCTACTTTTCGCAGACCTAATATCCTTAAGTATAACTAATACCTGCTGTATATCTTATGAAAGGTTGGGAGGCATGTCTGAAAATTGCAACAGCAGTTCTACAAGAAAACAGTCGATGCTTGTACACTTTACCAGTCAGGGGCTGCCTCACACAACCATGTGTACAGAGAGTAATGATCCTTTGTGTGCATTTTAGAACAACAGAAAAGCCCCAACTACCAGCCTTGTAGATTCTTTGCTGTTACTTGCCCAGAGCATTTTATTCAACCAGAATAAACACTGTGCGCTGGTGATGACCCAGTGGAGTACACTGCAGGGGAAATCATTAATGCCCACACATTTGTTCACTTGGTCACCATGGCCTAAGAATAAAAAGTCATCTGTGGTGATGCATGTGCACTTTGCAGGGATTAGCACATCTGTATATTTCCATTTTTTAATAAAATGTCAGCTACATGAGTGTTACAGCACTCGTGATGATTACTGTATTGTGCATCTGCTAAAACTAATGATGCAAGGAATTTCTAAAGTTCAAACACTTTCTTCATTTCCTAAAGCTCAAAGATAGAACACTGCTGGGAACTGAATGCAAATTTCTGAATTGAATTAGGAGGAAAATTGAATTAGGAAGGTCCTACCACAGTACAGCTACACACAGTAGACCACACATAGTAAAAATTCCAAGCTAGATAAATAAAAGTCTTGATTTGCATTTATTTTTGGAGACAAAGGATAAATCAGTGCCTCATCCTCTCATTTAAATCAGTGAAGTTCTGCTCTTTTTTTTTTTAATTTTAAAGACTCTGGATATGGTACCTGTTTTTCCCTCAATAAATTCAGTCCAGTCTTTTGTGTGTGTGTGTGTGTGTGTGTATATATATATATTCCCCCCCGCCTCCCCCCTCTATTGAATGAGGTTTGGACTCCTAGGCTTATACATGCCTGTTTAGACTTGTCTGTAGGTGAGGACTGGACTGCTCTTGCCAGCTCTGTACTCAGCTAGTCTGATGATCCTGACCTGACCATGCTTTCTAACAAAAGCTACCTGCAGCAAGGCATCCATTTCAGCAGAGAGCTGGTCTAGGCAAGGAGAATACAGCATATTGAGGATTTATACTGAATTCCTATTCTTCATTAGCTTCCAGGGAAATACGCTTAGTGAGCAGATGATGTGGAGAACAACTTCTCTCTGATAGTGCCAAACATCACCTGGCTTTGAAAACAAAAGGATTTCCTTGTGTTGGCAACTGTATGGTTGGACTAGGGCAGACATTTTCTTGGTAAAGAGAAAGTAACTGTTCCCTGCCACAGTAGCCTAAAGCCAGCTCTTAATCATTCATCAGTTGGCTATTCTTCTCTGGTGTCCTACAACAGATGGTATGGCCCAAAGATCACAGAGTCTATGGTTGCTCGGCTGTTTTCAGAATTAAATTCCTAGTCCAGAAAAATCTCCTAGTCATATCTTGGTCATAAGAGCACTTAAATTTTGGATTTTCTCTGACTCCTAATGGAAGGCAGTGTTCCACTTAGCTGAAGCTTAGGCCAAGCTGAGTTGAAAAGGTTCAAAGGAGCACCTTGCACACCTGCCCTTAGGATATAATGTCAGCCACTCTAATTCCAACAACATGATCCTTCCAAGGTGCTAGTACCATGCTACAGAGGTTCAGTCACAGCTGAATAAAAAGAGTTTTTGGGGAAGCACAGCATATGAAACTTTAAGAGTAGTTCCTGAATCAAAGACATCCCAAAGTACTTTGCTTTCCTCAGATGTGTACAGCACAATTTCAGTAACTTCTTGATGACCTCAGCTCCTCCTGTCCGCATCCACATTTACCTTCAGCTTTCCTAAGCCTATCTCTATCCACATCTGACCCATGGCCATAGAAAACCTGCATCTTTTTCTCTGGGAATGGTGGAACAACAGCCTGAAGTACATGAAGGTAAAATCTCATTTTGGAAACTCAGATAGTTCCTTTCCCTTCCAATAGGGTGATGCAAAGTGTGATAGAGAGTGAAACGAAGTTGGACAAATAATCTAATCACTATCTTACATTATTCATTTTTTTTCTGAAATAGAAGTACTAAATAAAGAGAATCCTGTAAACTTTTTCTGTAGGATTTAATTTTAGTAATGTAAAATTTCCACTTAGGTTCATCAGTGCAATGGTAGCAGGCACAAAGCTCCATGGTGACCTCTTTTTGAGCCCTTATCTTGAGAACAACTTTGCCCTACATTTGATAACATTTGGAATGATGTGGTGAGGTTGTCACAGTACTCCCCTGTGTCTAAGGAAGTAGCATTTACAGTTGTCTTCACTGAAGGAATATCTGAGAAATCTTAAGGCAGGGAGGTGCAGCTTCACCTTGCTAAGTTGTGCCTCCCCTCCCCTTGCAGGCAAAAGCATAGCAATAACTCTAAATGATGTTGTATAAAGCAGCCTCTAAAGTCCTGGGACAGCCTGAGAAGAGAATTAGGTTTTAAAGCCTAAATAGGACCCTCCATGGAGATTAGCCATGGCTTCTTCAGCCTTGAAGGCACTGCTGCGGAGACTTTGTTCGTCGGCATTTCCAAGCTTGCCGTGCACGTGTTTTTACGCCTGGGTTGCATGATAGACTGGACGTTTGAGCTGAGATCCAGAGGAGTGTGTGTGCCCAGGAGCAGCCAGACACGCCCCTGTCCCAGAGGGCATGCTGTCCTGTGCCTGGAGGTGGCTGCCATGTCCCTGCAGACTGCTCCAGCAGGCTGCCACGTGGGCAGAACAGGTGCTTGTGGGTGGCAGTATCATTTACCCACTGCCATCAGGATGGAGTCACCACTCCACACACTCAACAGTGTCAGCAGCAGTTGTCTGTTCAAGATTATGATCCACACAGGCATAGGATTAGAGCAGATTGCTTGCTGCAGCCACCTGAGACCATAGCGTGAGTGCTTGCAAATGGGTTGCTGGTTTTGCTTTCCCTCTATATTTGTATTCAGTATGCTTCATTTAGCACAATAGAAAGTTAAGAAAATTCTTTTAGCATGCTAGTAGATGCAGGGATCCTGACGGGGAAATTAAAGGAGTTATAGGACTAGCACAGGTTTCTCTGCAAACATCTTTGAGGAAACCAAACCTGAAAACATTTCCATATAAAATCCTTTAAAAAAGGAAGGGAATAAATAAAGCACACCTTTCTCACAGGAAATAGCTCTGTTCCCAGTGTTTCAGCACAGTGCAACCTTCTGTTGACTGCAGAAGTAAAAGCAAAGCTGGTGGCTGGAAGTTACCTAAGCTCTTGAGCTGTGCTGGACAGAAACAGAGGTTTCTCAAGGGAAAATGACAGCAGAAAGAAGCAGCTGCAGCTCCTTGGTGTGGGCATCTTCACTATTACTCCAGAACTCACATGACCACTGATTTTTGTGAGGCCAGATCTGTTCACACAAGCTCACTGAGGATCTTGGTTTAGCTAAATCTCTCAACTTCAAACTTGTTCTTCCATCTCTCACAGGGCTGGAAATACCCTTTCAATTGGAATGTTGTAACTGTTATCCATCAATTTATCACCGGGAATAGCCAATGTTTAGCAATCAGCCCACACCTGTTTACTGTGAACATCAGCAAGAACTCATGTTGTAGTACCAACCTGCTTCTCCTCTGCAGGTTACCTCCATCTCATCTTCATCTGACAATGTGAGAATGCTTCATTTGGAGCCAGGTGATAAGACACAATCCCCTACTTTTAAAAGTTAAAATTGAATTTAAAGGTTTCTGTACAGAAACCTGGTATAATTTTCCTTAAGTAATACAACACTGATTTCCATTCACAGGCTTAACTGAGTAATTTTCCTTGATCCTTTATGGAGAAACCACTTTGGTCTGTGAATTTATTTTTGCTTTATTTCATATTTATTAAGAAATCAACACTTAAAGATCTTTTCATAGGGGCTTAGTTTTACAAAGGGCTACTGAATACCATAAACTCTGGTTAACCAGAGGTTTCCAATAAATAGAAGATACCTTGCAGAACTGAGCTCAAAATTAATCTTATCAGGGAAAACAATGTTTGTACTGAATATGTAATTTGTGTGAATTTTTGTTTGTTTCAGTGAACAGAAGATACTCAGCATGTATTAAAGCTGGGACAGCCCTGCCAGAAGTGTTTCATCAGAGCAGTCCTTCTCTCTGAGAGGTCAAAGACACTGAGTAGATCTCAGAACTGATCCTGAACATGGGTTTATTTTGTGGAGTCTTAAAAGAGACTAGTGAAACTTAACAGCCTTGTTTACTGCAAAAACAAACACTTACCTAAATGCATTTGTCCCTGAAGGTCAGCACAGGAAAAAGGTACAATCATCCACTAATGATATCTCTCAGATATGTTTTCTGTAGTTGATATTTGTCTCATCTGGATACCTCCCCTTGTACTAGACTTGGATACTCCCCTTGTACAAGAGAAAAGCTTTTCAGAAGCAGTGAGTCGTCTAGCAACCTCCTTCCTAGGACTGCATGGCTAGTTGCTGATGCCAGTGGAAGCATGCACAAAGATCTTCACAGGCTTATACCCTTGGATAAATTTTTTGAAAACCAAGACACTGGAACAACTACTTGACATTCAGCAGATCTTCTATGGCTAAGCTGAAAGATTTTAGTACATTTATTTGTGTCAGGTAGTAGAGCTTGAGGATACCTACAAAATCAACCTCAGCTGTCAGCAGAATGAACATGTCTGTTTAAATGCTGTGTTTGAATTTGCCTTTGAATTCAGGACCAGGTGAAAAGCAGGCATGCTGTCTAAATATTCATGGTTAACAGCAGCAGAAATGCATGTAATGCACATAAACCTGTTAGTAATGCCCTGTATTGCAAATTCTCTCAGTTTTGAAGGTTTTCAGGATTTCTGAGAACTACCAAATGTAAAGTGCTTCAGATGTCAAACTACTGCTCTTTGTCTCCATTTATTGTATAAGCAAGAGGACAAATTCAGAACTGATCCAACTTTCCTGATTTCTTTGGGATGTGGCCGAGATAAACTTTGCCCTTTTAACTCTTGTTTTTCTTTACAAGCTGTGTTTAAATACTTTGGCCTGTTAAGTTTTTTATTACAAGGAAAACATACTTGCTCTGCGCCTCCTCGTGTCACTATTTTGACATACCGACCCCTTCTTTTCTCTCCAGGCGGTCTCTCGAGAGCCTGGAAGAGTGTAACAGCTCATTGACTTGCAATGTGATTAATCCTTGGATTAGTCAAAATATGATGCAAACAGATCCTGACCCAGTGCTGAATGCTGTTCTTGCCTGTGCATGCAGTGTTAGGTACCTTACAACTGTCTCGAATTGATCAGGACATCCGGATTTTGTAACCTCATTTTATAACTGTTCCTCTCTCTCGAATTCCATCCTGTGAAGTTCTGAGGATATGTAACAAGAAGCCACCCAGTTACTATTCCTTGCAGCTATCTGCCAGTGTCACCTGCTTCTGTGGCATCATCATGCAAGCATGCACTGTCACACTCCCTGCTGGAATCTCAGCTCGCGAGTTGAGATTCACACCATCACTCAGCCTGACAAGAGTGTTGACTCCTGGAGCCAGAGCTGTGCTTGGGAGCACATAAAAGCACCAGAGTCCCCTACATCTTGGCAGGACTTCAAGGACTATCCCAACGAAGAGATCTTGACAGCATAGTTGTAAACTCCACAGGCCCCAAGGGCTCAAACACCATGATATTTATGCTGCAGACTGGATTGCCAAGATAGTATCACTGATATGCAGACATTGGTCCCCGGGTAAGAAGTAGAATTTCTCACACCTGTTAATTGGCATTTGAAAAAATTGAGGCTGACTGGAGTGGGCAGTATGACTGAGAAAGACAACGCATGCAAAGGCTGTATCCAGTGTTTCTTCTGTTCTCTGTTCAAAAAGACTTCAGCTGCATGGGTACCACAAATAATTGCAAAAGCCAGTATTAGCTGAAGGAGTTGCATACTGAATTATTGACATTCCTTGTATATTTGAGACAGTAGTTTTACAGCCTTTCCAGTTCTTACTGCAACCTCAATCTCTGCAAAAATGTAAGAAGCCCAGAGCTGTTAAATCCAAAACATGCTTAGGAAGCATCTAATGGTATGACCAACTACTGTAAGGTTACATGCAGGCTTTCAAATGAAGCATAATCTTCATACTTTGCTCATCTCTATCCCTGATCGAAATACTCTACCCGAAGCAGGTCTTTCAAAATGTTCCTCTGGACTGGTCTGGCTGTGGAAGTAAGCCCAGGTATTTTTGTATTAGTAGGTAGTAATGAGAACATTAGAGAAAAGAGGTGAAGCTGGGGACCTCTGGCAGGTAGTGTTTCTGGCACTTCAGGCAGTGTGAGGTAAGTGCAGCAGCACTGAAGAAAGTTCATGAAGTCGAGTGTTGACAGCAGATTTCAGCCACTACCTGTTGAAGTAAATGGGGCAATTAACACCTTTGAAAGCTAGTTTTTAAGTTGGTTTAAGTGTGGGAAAACCCTTGACAAATTCTGAAGACATAACTGCTTTACTCAGCTCTGATCCTCAGTATCTTTTCCTGAGAATTGTGAGGGTTAAATATTAGCATAACATTTAAAAACAAATTGGACAGCAAAAAGTATAATTATGTGACTCAGACAGATTGCTCCATAAGCAGAACAACACAACAGAATATTCAAAATTCTGCTAATAACCCTGAACTCTATTCTTTTGGTCTAAAGACAAAGTTTCTGAACAAACTAATTTAAACTTGGAACAATTCCATTCCTTTCCAAGAATTTATAATGCAAATAAGGTCCATCTCAGTAATATGAGAATCTCAACCATGGGAAGTCAAACCCCAAACCATCTTGAAATTATTCAGCCTCATGTAAAATATCTGGAAAGTGCTCCCAACTAGTAGCAGCAATTCAACAGATTCTTGGGAAAAATCTCTCCTGAATGAAAAATGAGAACAAAGGGTAAAACTTTTACAAGAAGCTGAAATAGGCATCCTAAAACTTAACTTAGAATCAGAACATGGCTTGGGTTGGAAGGGGTCTTCAAGATGATCTAGTGTCAACCTAGTTCCTTTCCACGGGCAGGGGTGCCACTCACTAGTCCAGGTTCCTCAAAGTTGAATCCAGCCTGGCCTTGAACACTTCCCGGGATGAGGCATCCACAGCTTCTCTGTTCCAGTGCCTCATCACCCTCTGAGTGTCAGTTTACTCCTAATATCTAATCCAAATCTCTCCTCTTTTAGTTTGACCATTGTCCCTTGTCCTATCACTATCTGCTGTAAAATGTCACTCCCCTTCTTTTTATATAAGCTCCTTTTAAATACAAAAAAGGCTACAGTAAGGTCTCCCCAGAGCTTCGTCTGCCTCAGGCTGAATATCCCAAATATCCCTCTTAGTCTGTCCTCATAGCAGAGGAGCTTTGGCCCCTGATCAGCTTTGTGGCATTCTCTAGACCCTCTCAAACAGGTTAATGTCTTTTTCATGTTAGAGACCCAAGAGCTGGATGTGGCTCCTCCCGGGTGGGGTCTTACGAGGACAGAATTGGGGAGGGGGGGCCCAGAATCACCTCCCTTAACCTGCTTGTCTCTGCAAAAATTCTATAATAATACTCCGGCTCACATTTCTCCTAGCTGTTTCTTTAGCTCTAATAAGAGTGGAGAAAACAAAGTTCTATGCCAGCTCCATATCAGCTACTGTTGCGCTTTTTCACCTCCTCCCTCTCCCCTCACCTCCCATTCGGTGTGTGCCCTCGGACTTGTTGTTCTTTTCAGCTGTTTTATTTCAGGCATCCACCATTCTACATTTCTCCTATTGAATCTTTTTGTTGTTTTGTTTTTAGGGTTTGGTTTTTTTTTTTTTTTGGGAGGGGTGGGAGGGAGAGAATGGAGGTAGGGTTTAAAACACGTCTTTCCCACCTTATGTAACCATCTGCCCTCCTCCTCCTGGAACACCTCCAGCGTTTGCGACCAGCGCGAATGATCCTCTCTGTGCGGTGAAAGCGCGCAGGGAAGGGACGAGGGCAGGGAGAGGGAGCGCAGGGGTAAGACAGGTGAAGAAGGACGGAGAGAGGTCTGGCAGGGTCCGGGGTCCCTCTGGTGGCCACCAGCCCGTCCCCACCATCGCCCCGCCGGTGCCCGCTCGCCCACGGGAACGGCCGCACTGCAGAGCTGCGGACCTCGCCCCGGTTCTCACTCTGCGCTTCCCACCTGCTTGCCTGTCTCTTTTTACTTCTTTGCAGTAGCATTTTCCAGCTGTCAAACTCATTCTCCTTTTCTTTGCTAAGTCCGGTACTTATCCTGCATTATATAAGTGGCTTGAAAAAATGTTGGCCGTGTCAACTGCCAGGAGCTTGACATCAGAATTTAAAGTGCAAAAACGTTTACGTGATGCTAGCCTACTATTTCGGCTGGTGCTATTTTAAACTTACAAATCCCCATTTATTGACTGAATATTCTTGTCATAGCACACTTGTGTAGACTTTCACAGAGAGGGGAAGCACCAAGAAAATCCCTGGCCAGAGCTGCACACTGTGCAACTCAAATTCTGAATAGTGCCATGAATTTTTTCATATGGCAGCTCGTATCTTCAGAACTTTCTGCAAGTTTGTGTAAAATTTGGGATACCGATCACTAAAAACGTTGACCTTCTCCTGCCTTTTTTCTCCTGGGATGCTTTGCCTGGTAACATGTTAACATGGGGGGTTTCAGCTTTTTCTGACAAGTAGAACCTCTCACTTTCAATGTACACCCACTTGCAGGAATTCTGTTTTCCTTAGTGGTCTTCCAATGAACTAAAAGTTTGAGTTCCTGCACTTGCTGTGATTGATATGATCATATTATCTTGTTTCTTCCCCAAATCATATATTTTCTGAGTTTACAAATTTTGATAGAGTAGTACTGAAACATACAGCTTCTTCCAAGGCCTTATGAGAGAGCTCTTACTTTCGATTCTTGATTAGCTTTATTAGTGAGAAGAGCCCTCTACACAGGATCTTAGACAAGGACCTCTCCATAGTTATTTGAATTCATCTCCGGGCTGAACACAAAATGCTAGGAGAGATTCCATTAGCAGTGTTGAAATAGCATAAGCGAGCATATCTGATGCTGACCATGCATATGATATTCCCAGCAACTGACTGACATGCCTCCAAAAGATCAAATTCAGCCTTCCTTGCATGATGTAAGATAAAAATCTGGCCTAGGATTTAACTGTACCTGGTAATTAAGTTTAAAGAACAATAAGGCCTCACAAACCTCTCAGGCCTACAGTAAGCACACTGGAATCTTGGTTGCCATTTCTGCAAACTGTTTACAATTCACATACCTCTACAAATCCAATCCTGATCTCGAATTGCTGCTCATAAACAACATAGCAGAGATTTGATGTATGAGGGCATGTTCTGAATTCCCCTTTGCTAGCAGAACTTCTAGCATTAACTTCTAGCATTAAAAGGTTAACTTCTAGCATTAAAAATGCCTCTTATTACAAGCAATGCTCAATTAACTACTTGAATATATCTCTCAGCCAATTTTTTTTTTTTTGTGACTAGAGATGAAAAGGCAGATGCAACATGCTTTATTCTCCTCTTCTTTTGCTAACTGCCTGTAAATGAGTATTTTTCACAGCAGGAGTCAGGGCAGTCTCTTTAAACCATCCCAGAATTTCTGTGGCAGTCTACCAAAGCCAGATGTTGTCACCTTCAACACATGATACAAAGCTGATCTTTCAGCAGTGTTCTTCCTTAATCTTAACACATCAGTGTTAGTGAACCTTACTATTGCAGTGATTGTGAAAATAAATTAAACTCTCCTGTTTCATGAACTGTATTTTTAAGAGGAAAGAAAGATCTTTGCATGACTTATTGTTCAAATAAGAAAGAAAGAAATTACACACCTGCATTCACTTGACTTTACAATATAAAACTTTTAAGGGCTATATCTCAAATATTAGTTGTTTCATGAAGACAGAAAAGCATCCCAACACATATGTTATCCTGGGAACTTTTGAAATTGTGAAAAAGTGAAGCTTGATCTGGTTCTAAAAGAATTGTGTTTGAACAGAGATTGGAAGGCAGGAGAACTGGTAGAGGAGAACTGGGATATACAAGACCAAAAGGAGAATTGTTCAAGCTCAAGGACAGGAACAGCTCTCACTCATTTTACCTTGCTCTTCTTTACCTGTGTTTAGCAGGTAAAGTTTTTGGTTTTTGAGCTCACTTAAATCAGGGAAAATTGTCATGTCCTGAGCTGGAATTATTCCCAATGGTCATTGATAAATTATTTCTAAGAGAAAAAGGATAGGGATCTTAAAAGAACCAGAGACACCAAATATGCATTCAGACATGAATTCCCACCATTAATGTATCTTGGTCTCTGGGCTGTATAAGGTGGCTGCAACTAAGCCTCTATTCTTGCAGTGTGATACCCCCAGGGTGGGTTTGCTCTTGCCTGGGGCAGTGAGGGATATGAGACAAAAAGATAGCCCATGGATACTCAATTCAGGCTCCAAGACCACTGCAAATCAGATTTAGTAGAGACATGAATTGACGTGCCAGAGTGGAGAAGGATTGGGGGGGCTTCACAGGAAGTAAATAGTACTTCAGGAATGTGCTGGGTCGAAGCTCTTGGTTCCATGAATTGTCTCCACGTGCTTATCTCCAGGAGACTTTCAGCTCCAGGAGAGTCAAAAAAAGGTGTCAAAAAGCGTCAACCCCTCCCTGGTAATCTATAGAAGAATGAGATTAAATGTTCCTCATAGATTGATGTCTACTTACAGGTACAAATATGAAGCAGGAATAAAAGTTTGTTTTCTCAGTCCTCTGGGGATCCTAGGATTGGTGCTATCTGACATATTCATAAAAGATGTAGGAAAAGGGAGTGAGAAGAGGATGGCAAGTTTGCACGTGATAATAAATAACTCATGGCAAGAAAGCCAAGAAACTGCTATGCACGGTAACATGCCCTGCAGAAAGATTTCCTGCTATTGGTAGGTGGGAGGATACAATACCTATTGAAATCCAGTGCTGCCAAACATTCAGAAATGCATTTGAAGAAAAAACGCAGGTACTGTGACAGATCCAGCACTATTTACTGTCTCTGAGGAAGGCGACTCATAGCATATTTCTGTGAAAAAGTCCACTCCATTTGAGTGGCAGTCAAGCATACAATAAGTAAGAGTTACTGGGAAAGGAAAAGTAAGTAAATGGGACATACCATTATGCTACTACAGATATGTATAATGTGAGTGTAGCTTGACCACTGTTTTCAGCTCAGAACTGCTGTCATTGGGAGGATATAGCAGAACTAATTTAAAGAAAGGAAAAAGCTTCAAAGGGTGGCAAAGATGAACCAAGATTTGCAGCAGCATCAGTTCAAAGGTCAACCAAACAGGCAAAGATTCTGCTGCCTAAAAAGAAAGGTATGTTAGAGAGAGAAAAAGAAGAGATATCCAAACAGAGCAACACAGAGAAAGTATGTGGAAAGACAGTCCAATCTCTGAGGATAAATCATCTTTTTCACTAGGATTATAGGTAGTGGGGTTTCACTACAGATGTTCTAAGGTATAGGGAAGAAAGTTTTTTTACAAGGAAGGTGGTGAGGCACTGAAATAGGATGTGATGGACTTCCCACCTCTGGAAACATTCAAGGTCAGGTTGGATGGGACTCTGAGGATGTCCCAGCTGATTGCTGGAGGGTTGGACAAGATGACCTTTAAAGGCGTCCTCAACTCAAATTACTGAATGATTCCATGATTCTTTTCCATAATGACATAGGATGGGGAGCTGTTAAATGAAACAGGGTAGTACCAGACCTAGCATCAAAATGAGGTGTTTCATAATAGGCTATGAAATATTATAAACATTGGCAGAAGTTTGTGAGCACCAGATGGCAGGGTGGATTGAAAGACAGGATTTGTTCCCTGAATGGAAAAAATTCTGTTTGATAAAAGAGGAAGCTCAGAGCAGCTTCTCTGCCAGGAATGTCTGGAGGCCAGGAAAGTACACTGAGAAAACCTGTGGATCTTCAAAGGCTGTTTCTGGAGAGGTATACTGAATTAGGAGAACCAGGAGAAATAGCAATGGGAACGCACAGGCTGTTCAGGATTCTGGTAATGTGCTGAAGCTGTCTGCCCATGCTGATTTCTGTGCTGCTCTACCGTTGCCACTGTTTTTACCACATTACCTGGTGTGAGATCACAGCCAGCAAAGGGGATGCCTCTGCTAGTGTTTGTGTGCTGCCAGACAGCAATGGAACAGCAAAAAGCTCTGGGAAACACGCTCAGAGTAGCAGCTGACTTTTCTCCCCGGCACTCAGATGCCAGTACCCTTATGTTTCTCACAATTCTGCTTAATGTTGTTGTGTTTTCAGGGTTATCTTTCTTTAACACCACGTCTGAGAAACTGCATACCCATGACTGTAACCCTTTTTCCCACTAGATGTCCCACAAACCCAGCGATTGCAGTCATTCCATTCAAACGTCATGTCTTTCAGCCACTAAAGTTTATAATCTCTAAAAGGAAAGGTTCTACTAAAGATAAATTCTTTATTCATCTGTATGCTGATACTTGAAAAATACTGGAGGGCTTAATATTCCAAAACACATTGATTAAACTAGATTTCAGTGGGAATTTGTTGTTAGAATCTGGACTTCCGTCAAGGATCCGAGTCGAGCAAATTGTAAAAAGTCTAATTGGACCACAGGGGTTAAGAATGAGCAAACCAGTTTAGGACCTGGTGCTTCTCGAGCTGTAGTGCTATTCAAAGCTCACACACAAGATGGTCCCAACTTGTTAATAGTGCTTGGGGCTTTTTGTTTCATTTGGGGTACTGCCTTTCTAAATAGGACCTTTTCTTTCAAAATTTCAACTCTTCTGTCTCTAAACACATATATGACCCCTACAGATAAACAAGTTGCTCTGTTTAGCATACAAAGCATAGTATCCTTCCACTGAGGATACGGAGATTTAGCTGCCTGATTGTCCGTATCTTTTTATTATTTGCACAAAAGCCAAGAGCTGCTGCTCCTGCTTTTGAGGAGGAAAGCAGTGGATTTGTGAGCGAGAAGATAAAACTTGTTGCAGTTATTGACTCTACAGCTATCACAGTGCCCTGGAATTTCTTTTCTATGCTATGTAGGAAGTTGAATTTGGGAGACCCTGTTCTAAATATTGCTAAATTACATTTGCAGTGAAAGGATACTTTTTTTTTTCACTTTGCAGTAGGAATACTACTCAAAAGTGGCTCCATAGGGTGGATTCAGTGTTTTTAAATTTTATTTTATAAATGCAAAGAATTATAGAAACATTTTTTTCTGACATACTCTTAGTACAGACTAGAGATAAATGCCCTATAGTTGCCAATGAAAGTATTTAGAAAGAGTTCAACTTCAACAGTTGATATGTTTGCTGACAGTAACATTCTAGAAAGATATATAAAATACAAAGAAGACTGTAAAATCCACTGAGATACTGGATGTGTTGTCCTGCAAACTAATTGCTCTCATTACTTAAAATGTGTAGATTTCTCAACATGGAATCTGCCCACCTTTAGTCAGGCCCTGGACCTGATTATGCCTTTCCATATTAGGCTAAAAATGACCAGACCTGATATCAAGACCTCTCTTTGTTCTAACTGGTGAAACACTTTAAGACCCATCAGGGTATTTACATGGTACCAGATTAAAACAGACGAAGAGTCCACAGAAACTAGATTTAGATTACTAGAAAGAAACCCAGGTCTTGACTATTATGTCACTTGCAGTGGTTCTCCCTTCATATATCTGCTCAGTTAGAGATTGAGAAAGTAATAGAAAGTAATAAATAAATTATTTAGTGTGGTATATTTTAGTGGGAAGGAAAACCTTTGTGTTTCTTTAGCACTGGTAGAGCCTTTGAAAAAGGTCAAATGAAGATAGGGAGTTGTCTTCTCTAGTTAATGTTCCTTAAAAATCACAGTATCATTTTGGAAAGTGTCTTTGTAAACCCAGATAACCAGATAAACTAAGATAATCCAAAATAATGGCCCAGGTTTTTATGGCTGTTTCAGTGTTAAAATTAAATAGATTAATAGATTGTCTTCTTTATTGGCAAAGAGATTTTTGATGCTTCCTTTTTCTCCCGCCCCCCCCCGCCCCCCGCCCCCCACACCCCCTTCTTCACAAGCCTATCGCAAAGTTGTCTTCCCTTTGGAGAAAGAAAATATTTTCAATACTTTCAGCATGTTCTCAGCAGTTGCTGCCAAAGTCTGGGGTTCTTTGACTTCATATTTCTACTTATGACATATCTCAGGGGAGACTTTCTAGCAGGCCTGGGGTGAAAAAGGCACCGGAGACTCTGGCTGCACAATGTGTGCTGAGGGGAAATTTGCTGTGTAGTGATAAGAGAGCAGTTGAGGAAATGGTTCAGATACTGACCTTCAAGTCAGAAGGGAGCAAAATCTAGGACAGCAGAAGGAAATCTAGTAATATGAAGGAAACAAAGAGCTTGCAAAAGATATTTGAGACAAGAATGGAAAGAAGATTCTCTTGAAGTTGGGAAGGATTTGAACAGACTCAAACCTGTTCAAAAGCCAGGTTCAGCAGTATTTTGGGAAGATGAAACAATGGTGGGAATAGATGTTCATGAGCTGCAGGTCTGACTTTCTGTGGGTCACCACCTCACCCAGACCCAGTCCAACTACATGTGGGAACATTTTTATTCTTGCCCCATGATTATTCCTGTCAGACTAAGCCTACTGAGACATTTACTTCTTTGCTGATTACTAATGTTCTGATTTTCAGATTAAATGTGTTCCAACACTCTTTGCAACCATTTTTAATGTCATAGAATTGTAGGAAATCCTGAGTTGGAAGGAACCCACGAGAGTCATCAAAGTCCAACTCCTGTCCCTTCACAGGACAGTCCCAAGAGCCACACCATATTCCTAAGAGCGTTGTCTAAACAAATCTTGAATTCTATGAGGCTGATGCTGCAACCACTTTCTTGGGGAGCCTGTTCCAGTCCCCAACCACTCTCTGGCTGAAGAACCTTTTCTAATATCCATACTGGACCTCTCCTGACACAGCTTCAGGCCATTCCCTTGGGTTCTGTCACAGAGAAGAGATCAGGGTCTGCCCCTCCTCTTCCCCTCATGAGGAAGTTGTGACTGCAATGAGTTCTCCAGGCTGAACAGGTAAAGTGACCTCAGCCACTCCTCAATGGCTTCCTCTCCAGACCCTTTACCTTCCTTGTGGCCCTTCTTTGGATACTCTCAAATAGTTTAATGTCTGTTTATATTGTGGCACTCAAAACTGCCCCCAGGGCTCAAGGTGAGGCTGCCCAGTGCAGAGCAGAGCAGGACAATCCCCTCCCTTGCCTGGCTGTGCCTGATGCCCCAGGACAGGGTTGGCTCTCCTGGCTGCCAGGGCACAGCTGACTCATGTTCAGTTTGCCATCAACCTGAAGCCCCAGACCCCTTTCCCCAGCATTTCTTTCCAGCATCTCATTCCCCAGCCTGTCTGTACATCCAGGGTTTCCCTGGCCCAGGTACAAAATCCAGCATTTGTTTTTGTTAAATAGTAGGTGATTGCCTATCTCTAGTTTGTCAGGGTCTCCCTGCAAAGCCTCTCTGCTGTTGCAGAAGTCAACAGTTCCTCCCAGTTTAGTGTAATCAGCAAACTTCCTTAGTATCACTTCCAGTCCTGTGTCTGAGTCACTTTTGAAGATATAGAAGAGCAAAAGGCTGAGGATGGAGCCCTGTGGAGCCCCACCAGTGACAGGTCACCAGTCTGATGTCACCCCAGTCACTGTAACCCTTTGTGCCCCACCCATGAGCCAGCTGCTCACCCATCACACGATGTGTTGTCCACCTGTGAGCTGGACATTTTGTCCAGAAGGACACTTGGAGACACCGTGTCAAAAGATTTACTGGAATGCAAAAAGATTCCATTTAACCGACTTCCTTTTATCAGCTGGGTGAGTTACCTTGCCATGAAAGGAAATCAGGTTTGATGAGCAGGAAGTGAGCACTTTCCCCAAGTGAAGCTGTGCTGGCTGTGATTGATACCTGCATTGTCCTTCTGGTGTTTTTCAATATCTCCCAGAATAATTTTTTCTATACTTTATCAGGCACTGAAGTGACAGGCCTGTAGTTTCTAGGGTCATCCTTCTTGCCTGTGTTGAAAACTAGGGCAATATAAGCCAACTTCCAGTCAACGGGGACCTCTTTAGGTTCCCAAGATTGCTAAAAAATCATCAAGAAAGGCCTTGTGATGACATCAGTCAGCTCTTCGAGTGTTCTAACATGAATCCCATCAGGCCCCATAGATTTATAGAGGTCCATCTGGAGCAGCTGATCCCACACTACTTCATGGTCATCCGAGAACTGGTCACTGTCACAGCTATGTTATTCCAGCTCAGGGCACTGGATGCTCTCAGTCCATCATCTGTGTTGAAGACAGGGGCAAAGAAAGCATTAAGCATTCCTTGTCTCTGTCCCTGTCTGTGACCATCCTCATCCTGTAACTTCTGCCAATAATGTGTTTGAAACTCTTTTTTCCCTCCCCCCACTACGTTTCTGTCCAGCCTCTACTCCATTTGAGCTTTGGCCACATGAATTTTCTCTCTACTGTAGCATATTTCTCACACACTACCTAACATTGCTTTCATTGGGCATAAACATTTCCTTTTTTTTGCCTTAGCTCCTTGTCCCCATTTTTTATCTCAGTGCTGACCTTTATTTTAAGTAACTTTTTACTTTCCGTAATTTTTACCTTTAGAATATAATCATAGAAATAATTGTCTCAGATGTGATTATTTTAGAGTACTTAATCCACTCCAGTTGCATAGAATCTCTCTCTTTTTTATATTAAAAAATCCCTCTTGTTTGCACATCTTACATTTAAATCTGGTACATACATAAATGTTTGAAAACTAGTATTGATGATGTGTGAAATCATGTTTAAAAAGAAATGAGACTATATTACTGTAATTTTTTTAAAGTACCTGTAAACATACTTGTTCAGACTGAAAACTGAGTCTATCCTCAGCCTTGATAAAGTAGATTTTGAAGCTGAAATATGCTAGTTTAAGGACAGTATTTTAAACATTTGTTTTTATTTTGCTTAGTTCTCTCACTTTGCAAATATTCTGTTTGGGTTTTTTTCACTATAATGGATTGAGGCCTTAAATGTTTTTATTAGAAAATATTTGCCTGATTGAAGTAATATTCCAGTTAGTCACTACCTCAGGTACCACATTTAGCATTTCAGAAGAATGTAACAGTTTCCTTTTTTCGCCCCACTAAGTTTATTTTACAGTTTGAAAACACATTTTCTTCCAAGCATCTTGTGAAATGACACCCGAGTAAAAAGTGCCAGAAAGACATCAAGTTTGCAGAGTTAAAAGAGTTTTTATCTTCCTTTGGTGATTTGTTGCCATTCTTGAAAAAGTCCTTTTGGAGTTTTGTTCTTTTGATGTAGAGATCTAGATAAAAAAAAGAGAGAGAGATGTGTATTATTGGTTTAATATGTACACTCAAGCCTGATCCAATACACAGAGAAAGCAAAGCCTTCCATTAGCTTTTATGGGCCTGATTTGATGCCCTTTAAACATTAGCATATCCTCCAGTGCAGCAGCTGATAAATTGTTGCTGATTGTGGCCTTTGAAAATGGACCATGCTGGGGTTTTTACCATTTCCAACAGGATCCTGGCAAGGTAATCATTATGTACAAAGCTAAATGAGAGAAACATTTGTTCTGTAGCAAATTATTTATGTTTCTCCCCTTGTCTCCCAGTGTCTCTTTCATTACACTCTGCTTTCCTATTTATTATCTCTGTAATCGGATTCTTTCAGTATGCATAAGTTGTTGGAATATAGTTGGTATGAAAGGCACCATAGGAAATAAGGTTATATTTCATAAAGAATTGTTTTTAAATGTTGGGCATATTGGCCATTGATTTCATTTTTATTGCACTATGAAATCATAAGCCCCTTGAACAGCAAACTCTTACATCCTTCACAGCAAATAAGCAATGAAGTAATGAATAATACATTCTTTATTTATGTTGCTTCCTGCAAGTTCCATCTAATCCCATTGGGTGAAGATTTAATTTCCATTACACTGTGTAGCTAGCAGTTGTACATCCATAATCTATTGTAAAATAAATATTTGCATCGCTGCATTTAAAAACAAAAGGATAAATGGGGAACTGTTCTCCTCTTGAATAAGGCCTTTCCTTTTGTTCTTTATTTCAATTTTTACCAAGAGATCCTACTATGAACAGGTATGATGAGTTTTATGCTTATGTTTCATGTGAAGGTGGGTGAAAGTAAATTGTATTTCGGCATCTAAGGAAATGGTTGTGATAGACAGACCGTTAAATTAGGTGTCCTAGTTAACTGGCTTTGGCAATGATGGTTGGTGTTCCTGCTTTGCAGATGACACACAAGTGTTAGAGCAGCCTTTTGATTATTCCTACCACAGACATTAGACATATCCACATAGGAGTCTTAGGAATTCGAGAGTCTTGCCAACACTCAGATGGTATCTTGATGTTTGTAAAATGAACTATCATTTTCCAGCACCCTCCCTTTCCCATCCATCCTTCTCTTCCATGGCTCATTTCCTCCATTTTTGCTAGCAAAATGACCCAGGGTTAATCTGAGCTATTTTTGTTTTGTTTTATTTTGTTTCAACAGAGAGAGTCTTATCCAGCCTTTTTTGAAAAGCAGATTTGAGGGGTTATTATCAAAATAGCTACACAGTCATTTCTAAAGGAATAAGAAGACAGGAAAAGGCGCATGCATAGGATCAGGAAAACTAACCACAGATGTGGCAGTTTTTCAGGTACTGGAATCTTTCCACTAAGCTACAGGCTTGTTTTAATCCAAATGCTTATATTCAAACTTTCCAGTGCTTGTATTGCCTTTAGATCTCCTATGCTAAGGATGAGGAACTCTTTGGCTACAAGAAACATTTAGAGGTGGCTTTTGTGATGCCTTAAACAACTCCAGTGGCACAGACAGGAGAGAAGCACCATCCAGTCCTAGAAAGACCCCAGAGAACTGGACTCCACTGAGTAGTTCTGACTCTGCATGGCTGAGAGGCCTCCAGAAGGTCACCTCTCCATAGCTCAGCTCCCTCACCAGCTATGTGGGTGTAACCCCTTCCCAATAAAAGTTTCAGGGTCACAGATGGTGGGGTCTAAGAGCTGAGGACTGTCAAATTGCAATGCAGCATGAGAGTGTGCCCATAATATTCCAGTGACCTTGCAAGCAGGCACTGAACATGAAACAGCTCTGTGTTGATAGTCAAAGAGCCTCACTAACACACTCATGGAACTGATCCAAGGGAGTTTTCTTCTACTGCCAAATGAGAGCAAGGAGAAAGGTTCTTCTAAACACAATAGCAAGTGTATAACAATTCCCTTTCTTTCAGTGTACTGTCCTTAAAGCTATCATCTCTGATGCTGATAGAAAGAGCTAGGCTCTTGCTACCCTGTTCTTCCTGGTACCCAAAGAACGTTGGTGTAATCATTTTGAAGTTTTCTTCCATAGATTGCCTTTAATACTGAGAAGAACTGTACAGAAAGTCCCTCTCAGTCCTGTGAGCCTGTGCCAGGGGCCCTTTTGAACTCTTTTTTTGACCTACAGCACCAGGGGTATTTCCTCTGAGACACACAGTGGGTTGAAGTAAGACTGTCACTGAAATACAGGGGTAACTCTTGAGCTTCATGACTACATTTTCCAGCTACTTGTATCAGTTACCTTCATGTTGATAAGCTTTGCTTCTTTCTGCAAAGGCTAAGATCTTACTTATTTTCAATGGAAGCTGCCCTAGTGAATAAATCTCATGCCTCTGGGGCTTGGCGCTCTCGGTGTGGAATGGTAGTATTTACAATATGGGTTGAACCATATTGATCCTGAAGAAAAGAAGATGATCAGAAGAATTTCAAGTTTATCTGGGGGCAGGAAATTTCAGTGACTTCCAGTTTTACTGGTATAGATCCTCCACCTGTGATCATTTGTTGCCAAGCTTAACCCCTCTTCCAAAGGTTCCTTCCTGTTCATCACTATTTTCAATTTTAAATACCTAACCTCCACTTTGAAATAAGCTTAAAGCTCAGATCTTACTTCACAGGTTTTCTATCTTTGTGCTCGGCTCTTCTTTTGGCCTCTCAAAGCTTTTTCCAGCCCATTGCTGTTATCAGTTGCTGTCTTTTTCTCTTTTCCCACAGAAGACTGACTTCGACAAGCTCAATTAGCATTGAAGTGCATTAGATGAGTGCCTCCTCAGCACCTGACAGGATGTTCACAGAAAAGGAAATTAAAACTCCCAGTTCTTCTAAATATTCCTATGTGTCTTCTCCTTTGAAGGGGACAAATTTTGCATCTTTTACAGGATTCTGTTGCTTGCCAGCTCTTGAGCCATTGAGGGTTTACTGCCCAGGATCCCTTGCTGACATACACATTTTCCTTGAATATTGTAGCAGAAGTTAGGGTACAGCTTTGCTGATTGAGCAGGGGTATTGAGCAACAATAGGACTATACATGATCAGAAGTATTTTTCCAACCAGCAGCTCTTGGCAGCACAAAGGCCCCTCTCATCAGGCAATGCCTATGGATATGTGGAATACAAAGTCAGGCTGTGTGCAGGAGCTGTTTGACAGAACAACACAATGCACTTTACCAACCATAGGCGACAGCGGAAAGGGGACCAGGGCATGGAAACTCAGACCAAGAACAAAACTCAGTTCTTGGACACGGGGACTAAATCTCACAGCAGCTAAGCTTGTCATGCAAAGCCCTGTTCAGTGTTGCTGCAAGTGTTCTGACACAAAAAGAATACGTGTCTGTCCTATTTGCCACATGGTAGATTGGATACAGCACAGCTTTCCATCCTTCTGCAGGAGGGAGGTCCTGTGCTATAAGAGAAAGGATGATCCAGTAATGTCTGAGCACAGATTTATAAGAAATCAGCTCTGGAGTGATGGAAGTTATAGGGCTGTTTAGAAGTACTTTCACAAAGAAAAATGATCCATGGGATGTGCAGGGGTATACTATAATGCCCATATCTAATAACAACAAATTTCCTCACATACCCCACAGAAATCTCTTTTGCCTCTACATCACTGCTATACAAACTGCGAGAAAGGAGATGGGAGTCTCCTTGTGTTTTAATCTGAATCTTGGCAGAAGTCTGAGACTGAAGACTTCAGAGTTACCTTCAGAAAAAAAACACTACCAAATCCCTCTTGTTATTTGATGATCACTTTCCACATGAGAATCAGTCATGCTTCACTTTTTTCTGCCGAAGTTGGACTAGGGGGCTGGGTTGGAGGTTGTGAGATGTCTTCTGATTGTGGTCTCAGCACATCCAGCTAAGTGCCACAGGGATCCTTTAAGGTTACATTGCAGTGATGAGGTGATGACCCACCAGTGTGTTCTGTTTCCTCCTCAGGGAGCAAATGACATGAGCACCCACAGGGGAATTAATATGAGATAACCAAAAGACTGCAATTCCCATGCCAGTCAGTGACCCTCTTGGCAGACAAGCCTTCTTCACACTGTGATCTTAAACCAGTGCAGTGAAATGTGTGCTTATCATTGCCTTGCTATAAACCAACTGTCTCCTGTCCCAGAAAATGAGGACTGCTTTTACTGCTAGTGTCAAACATGCCTATCCTTGGCTGAAATACCAGTGTTCACAGAGAATTTTGCGCAGGCTTGGCTGAAGAACATCTGTGTGTGGACAAGTCTGGGCAGCAGGACCTCTTTGGAGTCCTGGTACAGTGTGGCTGTGAAGTATCTTTGCTCCTCTGTAACAGCTGGATTCTCTAGGCAAAACACAAAAGAACCACAATCTCCGAGTCCAAAATCCCAGCTGCACTCCTGATCTGTGACAGAAACTTCCACTTCCATATGCAGGGTTTTACACTCCCATTTTTCTTTGTTGCTCATCACTGCAGCACAGAAACAGCTGCACACAGCAACACATTCATGATCATCTGTGTACAGAAGGGCAGGAACGCTCTGCTGCAGCTCAGGAGGCAGCCCTTGACTCAGTCTGGTATCTTTAGGAGAGCAGCAGGCAGAGAAGTGAGAGAAGATTTTCCTTAAAGTACTGAAGCTGCTTTTCACATACATTTTCTAGCAGTAACATTATCTGTTAGTTTAGTGTATTTAAATTACTAGAAATTTAGAGAATATGATATTGATGCACTGACAAAGACACTGACCTAATGCAAGAAACTACTTTCATCTTTCATTGCTATCATGTGCTGTTGTATGCGTTTGAGTGTGTGTGTGTGTATATTTAACAGCTTGGGTGTAGAATAAAACTAACTTCATTCCCTTGACAAAATATATTAAACATCTGACAAAAAGTGTATGCTCAGCAATTGCATTCTACATCTATTTTCTTTGCCTTCTTAAATTATTTATACAATTACACCCCCCATAGCTTCATGGTGCTTTGCACTCAATGAAAAAGTTTCTTTGTAGATAGGATTCACTCTTTTATCTTTGTATTACCTGCTACATGAAATGGAGAATCTAACATAAAATATAGTGCAATAAGAAAATAAATGGCAACTGATGATATGAAAAATTATGTTCTTATTACATAAAAAACCTCAAAGATAAAAATAAAGGAGTTTATTTCTGCAGAGGGAAAACAGAGAACAATAATATAAATGCTGTAGCAAAACAAACAAATAGATCATATTCCTAGGCTTGCTTTTCTGATTAATTCCTAATAAAATATGCAGGTTTTTCTGATGATTTTATTCCAGACACAACATGAGTGGCTGTTCACTGATGAATGCACAGTCTCATGGCCTGAATTTAAGAGAATGGTGGAATCTGAATATCCAACACCAGCTTGTGAAGAAGGTGATATTCAGTCAGCCGAAACACACTGGTAATGCAAAATTATAGAGGCAATGAACTTGAGGCTGTACCTTGTCCTTATCAGTGCTAATGGCAAACTTCCCACTGGCTTTAATCTAAATCTTTGCTTGTTTGAGAGGCTGGAGAAATTATTATTAACTCGAAGTTATGTCACAGAAATGTTAAAAACCAAAAAGATACAACAAAGACACAAATTTTAGTAGGAAAACTAATCTTTATATATTCATAAAAATAATTTATGTTCTTAAACTGTAATTATCCTTGGAGTTCACTCTTTTGCAGATTTCCCTAAAATCGAACATCAAGAAAAGATTTACATTTTCTCTCTAGAAACTTCCTTGTTGCATTAGAGAAAATTAGGTCTGAGTTAAAACAGAAATTTGAAACTAAGCATTGACATTTTGAAATAAGCACTTTGGTTAGTTTCAAAATGTTATTTTGAAAAATGGAAATATTTTCTCAAAATTGGTATTTTCCCAGGGGTGGATGGGACTCTCTAAATTAGGAAATGCAGGAAACTTTTCTCCCCCACTAATTCATCTACTTGACTTTGGAATTTGAGTCAATTTGGAATGGAGCTGAGGCAGCTCTTTGAACGAAAACTGAATGTCTATAAAGAAGAATAAACTCCAGTGTATCTCTCCATCTGCACAATATTATTTCATGTCATATATTTTCTGTATTTATCAAAGCAGGAACAGAAACAGACTATACATCTCTGCAGTACTTAACCTAAAGATACCCTGACTTCCACCACTGTGCTAACAAGAACCAAAATAGGTTTGTCCAGTTCACTGCAATGTTTTAGAAGCCAATGAACAGAATTTTTGCACATCCAGAGGAGGTAGATTAAAGCACTCACTCCACCCTTTTTTCTTTTTTTTTTCCTAAATATTCCTCAGCAAAGTGCCAGGACTTCCTGCTGCTCTTTAGCACGTTCCAGGCAGCTGTAGCCGTGTCTCTCACGTGTTTCAGAGCTCTGATGTCTAACACATATCTGCTCTTTCCTTCAAGGCCATTGCTTCCCTGCAACGAGGCTGATTTTCTGCAGATTTTCCTGAGCTGAAAAGAACTCGTGCTCCAGATAAACTCAGTCCCCTTGTGCTGGGAGAGAGCTGATAATAATCTTGCTAAGCTTAGAAGCTCAGCTCTAATGTCCAAGTCGGTAAGTCGGTCTCATCCTGTTCCAGTTCCCTAGCTAAAGATTTGGAATTTAACCTTACATGATGGTTTTCATCCGGAGGAGCCACTTGTTTCAGCTGGGTGCACTAAGGTCATACCTCAGGTGACCAAAAGCAGCCAGACAAGGTTGGTGAGAACTGTCTGCCAGGGATGTGCTGTGCTTAAATTCCCTGCCCCAGCCTCAGAGCTGATGACAGACAGACACTGGGATTTCCAGCGTAGTAAGGACTTCACAAGGGCTAATTTATATATATATATATATATATATATATATATATATATATATACACAGACATAAAATAAAGAAGTGACTGGCTAACTCAGTCCTTCACAAACTATACTGTTCTGTGTTTCCCCTCTTTCTAGTTTTGTCCTAGAAAAGATATGAGGTAGCCATCAATCCTGGCTTCCCAGCCTGCTTCATGTCATCCCCACCATGCCGTGCCAGGGTCTGCACCAGGCTTAGGCCACAGCACAAACAATATGTGCTCTTTCTCATTGCTCTTTAACTCCCTGCCCCATGAACTTGAACTTGCTGATAGGAAATTACAGTCAGTCTCCATATGTTCCACCCAGCTGTGCTTTACAGTCCGCTACAGCCAAGAAGCCAGTACTGATTCTCTCGTGTACAGGAGAATCCAGATTTCTCCTGGGATAACATGTCACTGCCTTTCAGGTATTAGCTTGTAAGCTTTGCACTGTCACAGCATGAAATCACAGGTCTGGACCTTATTTCGATTTTTTATTAGTAGCTGATTGACACTGGTAGCCAAGTAGAAAATAAGATAGATATCCTGGAATACAGTGAAAAGCAAATGGAGTTGCCAGTTGCTGCAGATACCCCAGGTTATATTCTCATTCCCTCACAGAATGGGAGAAGGTTCATTTTTCAGGATTTTCTGTCATTTGGCCTTGTGAGCAAAAGCAGAGTTAGTGCAGCCACATCTGGCAGTGCAGGAGCCAGACGGAGCATTCCAGTTCCAGGGCCACCTTGATGAGCTCAGTACAGCCCTAGGACCTCTGTTTCTTCATCACTCATTCTCTTTTGGTGGATTATTTTATTTATTATTGGAAGTGTTACACAAACACTTCCTAATGAAGACATAATGTCTCTTGTCGTTAAGCTCTAAGTTGTAATGGATAAAGAAAATCCCAACACTTGCACAAACCTTCATTTTACATTCCCCTATTTCAAAGGCATGTGAGGGAGTGTAGTTGTGTGTGTTCTGTTATAGTCCTGGAATAACCCCAGGAATATAAGTTTGCACATGGATGTCTCCTTTGAAGAGGATTTTTTTCAAGTGGGACTGCCTGTAGAGATAGGAAAATGGGTAATTTTTTTTTAAAGTGATAGAGGGTTAATTCAGACTAGATATAAGGGGGAAATTTTTTATGCTAGGGTGGTGCAACACTGAAACAGGTGACCCACAGCAGCTGTGGATGCCCCATCCATGGAAACAATCAAGGTCAGGTTGGATAGGGCCCTGACCAAAATGGTCTTGTTGAAAATGTCCCTACTTATGGAGGTTGGACTAGATAATCTTTACAGGTCCCTTCCAACCCATCCATTTGGTGATTCTGTGATTTTTATCAGGATAACTCTTTTAGAATATGTATTTTCTGGTTCCAGTGTAAAACGTCGTGAAACCTATGTCAGGCAAGTAGTCATCACTGGGATGTGAGGGGGTGTGAAACAGGACTGGAGAGGTTTCTCTTCACTCCCCTGAACGTCTGTCCTCAAAGCAGGACTGGGGAATAGGGAAGACTATGAATGCTCAGAAATAATATTATTTGCTTTAAATTCATGTTAAAATACCCAGATGAATAAATTTCTTTCCAACTGATTGCCTTTGGCTGTTGGATTTTGTTAGGATTTATGCAGAACACTTCTTTTTTCCCTCCAATTTAAACTACAACAACTGAGTTTTAAAATTAAATCATTAATTCTCTATATGATCATGTAACTCCAGGAGCTAAAGTTTTACAATGCACAAATTGTCACCCCAACTATTTCCTCAAAAAACTGAGGGATTCAGAGCTCCTATAGCTTTTCAATAGAGCTGCAGTTCTGAGCCGGTTTCTTTATCTTCATCTTTGACTTGCTATCTTTAGCACTCTTCCTAGACTTATTTCATGTCTCTGATCTTACATACCCTGCCTGCTTACATACTTGGCTCTAATTTTTCCCCTGGAGTTTGCTCTTCACTGGTTCTTCTCTCTGGCACTCACTTTCTCTCTCTATTAAGATACATCCTCTTTTTGAGTGTGCATCTCAAATATCCCTATTTGTCATTTTGCTAAACCCATTTCAGGCTTGTATCCAGGCTTGTATCTTTGTCTTGCAAACAAAGCTGATTTTATCTTCTCTTTTAGTTGCCTTTTTCTTTTCTTTTATCCTCTGTATTTGTACAGTTTATCTGTTTATAGTCAAAGCTGTGCTAAACATTCTTGCACTCATCTCTGAGGAAGTGTTTTTTGACTCTCTGGATGATGCAGTCATATTATGGTATTGAGTGCTAGTACCACTTTCTTGCATGCAACCATCACTAAAATTTTTGTTGTTGTTCCTTCCTCCTAGTGATTTATGTTGGGTATGCCATTACTTTGATTATGCATGGATGTCATTTAGGCAATTGAACCATATTAATCTTGCTTTGAATTGATGGCTCTCACTCTTTAATTGGTTAATTCATTACACTGAAGATCCTATCATTCATTTACTAGAAGTTGGGCATTTCCCTTCTCCAGCAACTAGAAATACATCTATTTTACCAAAGAGTAATTACTGAGCTACACAGATTTCCAAGGGTAGAAATGGAGAGCTGGATCATATTGGTGAGGCCAAGGACATCTTACAATCCTAATATCCTGTTAGCAAGGAAAAGTTTGCACGAGCCTGTGTCCAGTCGAAGTCATCGTTCTTTGTTCATGTAGAAAGGGAGGAACAACACAGCCACTGCTGGTATAGAGACCTTTCTCGTTACTGCTTCCTTAATTTCAAATGTGAAAGTTTAACTGTTCTGCCCCTCCTTTGACCATCCTTTCTCTGCCCTGTTGCATGGGAGGACCAGCAACTATCAACATAGTTTTGTACCTCAGACTGGGCTGTTGCACTGCAGTGTGCAGGTCAGGAAAGGCAGAATCCTTTCCTGTACCTACCAGAAAATGCCAGGCTAGGAGAACTGTAACCTCCCTTTAATTTATTTACACAGATAGGAAATCAGTAAAAAGGTTCATTCCCTTTGTTTCCAAGATGTGCTCTGGAAAATAAATGTCCCAACTACCTGCAGCTGTCCTTCAATTTTCTAATTATCCACTCATTTCCTCTTTTTGTGCTAGTTTTCCCCTGGAACTTACTTCATGAAAGTTTTCCTTTGTAAAAGCCTTTGTGTCCTCTCTAACATCTTCCAAGGTAGAGCTTCACTCATAGAAACATAAAATTGCTGAAGTTAGAAAAGATCTTAAAGATTCTCAAGTCCAACCTAGCACCTCTACCAAGTTCACCTTTAACCCTCTGCATATTCACGTTTCTTGAAGACTTCCAGGGATGGTGACTCTACCACAATTTTGAGCTGACCATTCCAATGCTTAATACTGTTCCAGTGATGGAATTCTTCTGATGTCCTACCTGAACCTCCTTTGGCACAGCTTGAGGCCATTTCCTCTTTCCAGTCACTTGTTGCCTGGAGGAAGAGGCTGACCCCCATCTGGCTACAATCTCCTTTCAGGTGGTTGTAGAGAGTGATAAGGTCTCTCCTGATTCTCCTTCTCAGGCTACACATCCCCAGCTCCCTCAGCTGCTCCTCAAAGACTTGTGCTCCAGACCCTCCCCCAGCCCCACTGACGCTCTCCAGTCTCCACTCTCAACACCTTTTTCATACTGAGGGGCCCAATACTGAATGGAGAACCTGAGGTGTGGCCTCACCAGTGCTGAGAACTGGGAACAGTCACTGCCCTGGTCCTGCTGGCCACACCTTTGCTGATCCAGGCCAGGATGCCACTGGCCTTCTTGGTCACCTGGGCACAGCTGGCTCATGTTCAGCTGCCATTGACCAGCACTCCCTGGTCCTTTCCCCCCCAGCAGCTTTCCAGCCACTCTTACCCCAGCCTGTAGCACTGCCTGGGGTTGTTGTTAGCCAAGGGCAGGACCTGGTTTTCTGAACTCATCCAACTGGATTTGGCCAGGGTCCAGACTGCCCAGATCCCAACTGACCCACCAAATCTTAGGCAAGAGAGCAGTCCCTTAGGGCAGGACTGTGAATTTCCAGTCTAAGCTGAGATGGATGGGAGATGCAGCATCACTTTATATGGGAATCAAAGTACAGGCTTTATCCTTACCTCTTCCCCCCCTATTTTTTCTGGATAAGCTCATATCACTAGCCTACAGAACTGTCCCACACTGTCCCCTGCCCTTTTACTGTGGGCCCCAACAGCGGCTGGCTTCCACAGGAATGGGAGGCACTCATTTTTCTCTATTCTACTGCTGTCCTTTTCCTCAGTCACCACTTTGCTTCTCGTAGTGTAGGGAGAATGAAGGTCTTTTTATTTCCTTCACTCTCTAAGTTGGAGCAGTGTCAATTTAGTTTTCAGACAGCAGGTCACACCAGCCAATAAACAAACCCCAATGATCCCCTACAGCTTTCACAGGCCTGCACTTTGACATTTGATTTCTGAGACTCCCACTGCAGTTAATTGAAAAGGCCTGTTTACATTTTGTTTCTAAGAGCTCTGTATAACATTCAGACTATCTTGTGTACATACAACAGGGGCAGGGAATTTAATTGTTTATAACATGGCTAGGTATTCATAAGTGTTTAAAGAGTCCATAGGCCAAGCCCCCAGTGCATGTTTGCATTTCTAAGTCTCATTTGTTTATAAAATCCTTCTTGTTCATATGAAGAAAACCAAGAAATGTTTTTTACCACCTAAACCAATTTTTATTTTTGTTTTTCTGGAGTTCACAAACAATGTGTTTGCAAATAGCAAAATAAGTGGTTACAGCATGTTATTATAACCAGCAGCTGAGCATGTCTGGATGGTTTGCCACAGTCCCAGTGACACCAACTCTGTTGCACTCAAAGGTGACAGGCCAGCAGGGTTCAGATGTCTGTGCTGTCACAAGTGCTTCAAAGTTAGGGGCCAACACAACAGTTGCAGAACACTTTGCTATTTTTTAGTGTGGGTTCTGGACTCCGGTAGTAAGTGGTGCTGCAGTGAGAGACACAGCCTGAAAGCCAGAGCATTCTGAGGAGATCAGAGACAGAACAGTGCAGATACCATCTTCCTGCTGGGCCTTTTTGACTGTGCTGGACAGAAAAAATAGTAGCTATTTAAGAATTAAATTCTGCATAGACTCAGCATCAGATTAGTAGAGAGAGAGTACTGGTTTTCAGCAGCACGTATTTTTATACTGCCTACCAAAAGATGAAAACATTTTAGGCTCTTAATTACATGCCACATGGGCTTCACACAATAGATTTGGTTAACTGAGATCTTGACAAACTTCTTGGCTACAGAAGATGAAAATATATAGAGTTTATTGGTCAGAGAGGTTGAAAGAATGAGCCTCTTTAATAACGGCCATTTCACTGCATGTAAAGAAGACAACATTAGATGGATCCAAGCAGTGCTATCTTAACAGAAAATGGCATGGCTTACCTCTGGGATTGGTATAGGAATAGAAATAAATCAAAGAAAAATTACTCTAGTAAGATACAGAACAGTATTCTTGAGGAAAGATATCTAAATATGAATACATTTTAAATTGGCTTAATCCAAGAAAGTGTGGTGCCTCACAGCTATGATAAATGTGATGCAAGCTTCTGTTATTTCTGTTAACAAAGTGCATCTGGAAGGCCCTGAAAATCGGAGAAATTTTTATGGGCATAATTTGTGTCTTCCTTTTGAAAATATTTTTTCCTAATGGTAGAAAAAAGGAGAACAAACACACATATTCTTTCACAATGCAAAATAAAAAGTAAAAATAGTTTGTAATGTTAAATATAATGTTAGAATACTTTTAATCAACAGGAAGACTCAATCATTGTCTTCCTCCTGGATGAATAAGGAAAGGAAAGCCTTGAAGATTTTGAAGAAGGGTTTGGAAAACACAAGCTACATGAACACTGGAATCTTTTTTCATGAGCAGACTGTGCCTTCTCCCCAGTACTGCCATAAGGTAATGTGCTAGGGCCAGACCCCTGGTCACTGTCAGAGGCAGTGTTTTTCTGAAGCTGATGGAGCATCCTAACAGCTGCCCTGACTTAAATCTACAAAGGATCTGACCTAATATGTTACAAAAGTTAACATGGTTGATGTAAAGGGGACATACATTTATATCCTCAATGTTCATCTGTGTGTTTGGCAGCAGCAAAGTGACCTCAGTGGAAATGTGGTTGCAAAGCAAAGATACAGGTGGCATGTGTTGCTATGGCAGTTCCAGATGAAACTATGAGCTTAGAGTTACATAGCAAAAAATTACTTGGTATCTCCTCTTAATAAAATACCTGGACTTCCTGCACCCAGTGTCTATGAGATTTGTCTCTTTTATATGGAGGGTTCTTTAGTAACTAGAATAAAGAAATACAGCTCGTGCATTCCACTTAATCTATAGTTATGTAAGTGACCTTTGCCACTGCTCTGTCTTGAGCCTGGTGCTGAACTAAATAATGGTACTGTAAATCCAGAATAGCTCCACAGATATTGATAGAGATGCACAGATTACTCTGAGTTTAAGCTGTTGTATTTACACTTTCAAATTGCGTAGAGGTCAGTATTTACTTCCTTCTACACAGAAGGTAGTTCATCTAATTTTTGATAGAACTCACTGCTTACTACAATATAAACATCCAGTGAAGTCAGAGCAACCATTTTTCTGCATTTTCTTGTTCTGTCTGGAAATTTTATCTGGACAGAATTTAAGAACTTGTGCACATTTTTAGGATCCCTCAGTATCAGGCCTAATGAAGCAGCAGACCTGATGACAGTCATTAAGTATCCATATCCCACACAGTACACATGCTCTTTATACCACAGAACAAGCACTATAAAATGCACACAGAGACGTGTTTCTGAAAGGAAAACCTGGTCAAAGTCACAGTAGAACTAATGAAATTATAATATTACAGAGTAATGTAATTCAAAACAATTTAAAAAGATGTGGCATATAGTAAGGAAGTCTCCCAAAAACCTGAAGTTCTCAAGTCCTATAGAAGATTTTTTAAAAAAATAAACCACAAACATATTATTTTATTTTTCCCCTTAGCTCCTTATTTTCAATATTACAGCAGATTTAGTTCAGCCTTAGGTTTAGCATCCTTCTTACAGTATATCTGTGCAGATATTAAGACTGTTTAGAAAATCCTGTTAATCTGTAGCATGTGCACCTGAAGAAATAGGGCAATCTCTAGAAGGTTGGCTCAATGGCTTCCTCTCTCATGTCTTGTAAGCCAAACATAATTTTTTGCTTCTTAAATTTTTGTTAGGAAGTAAATTTGATGGTTTTTACTGTGTCCACATAAGTGTCTGGTCTCACTAAGACCACATAAGAGTTTTGCTCTTACTCAGGAGCAGTGTGCTCAGAGACCTTCCTACTGTTTGGAAGCTGGATGCAAAGTCTTACATAAGTGCACAGATCAGAATACAGCGTGGTGTTTCCCAACCTGCCATTTCTGCCTTGAGTAGGAGCAGAGTGCTTGCAGCTTCATGTATTCCCATGCACAGAAGTATTAAAAATCATGTCTGAACATCTCAACATTCATCTGACAAATGTAAAATCCACTAAAGTCACTAAAAGGTTTTCAGCTGACTTTACCAGCTTTGCTTCCAGTCCAGTAAGGCAATTACAGTAACGAGTTTTACAGAACCATGTGGCCTAAGTTACAAACAAAGTGTGTTATCTGTATTAGATCCATACTAAAACATGCTAAATCAGATGGAGAACTCATATTTGAATTACAAGCTGGATATACCTTTCTGTTGCCTGGAGAGAAAATAAATTAGTATGTCCATGGCAAGGGGTCAGCTGTCCAAACTCATGCATAACTTCAAGTCCAAAAGCATTGCCTCACAGGGACTTTGTCTCAGCATTTGGGATGCCATACATCTCAACAGAGCAGCAAAGGGAAAGGTGGTCAGCATTGAAACTGGGTGTAAATTTTAGAAAAACAAGCTCAAGATGGACTTTGGGACAGGAACACGGTACCCTACACTTTGCAATTTAACAGGACTGTTGAGTGGAAATGCATGTAAAAACTGCCTTGGCACTAGAAAACTGCGCTGCAAAAATCTGGCCTTGAATTTCAAAGTCAAAGGAAACTGAGAAGCATGAAGAGGCCAGAAGGCAGCACAGCTGGCCAAGACTTGAGACAGTTTTACATGCACACATGATGTGAGTGCTCCTAAACCATCAGGCACCTTCAGAGCTATGGTCACATCAATGGAATAGCACCTTCATCTCCTGAAACTGCATTAGAGATCAGCACATTTTCCTTGTACTCTTTTGCAGCCCCCCAAGACATTTGGAGCCTGAATTAAGGATCCACAACATGGCTATTATAAACATAAATAAGATGGATGATGACATTGCATACTCCATAAATTCTGCTGCTCCATGACTACTCAAGAATTCATTTGGTTACGTGCTCTTGGGGAAACAAAGAGTCTCCCAGATTCCTTATGTTGATAGTCTGGACAGTTCTTGTGCCAGCAACTGTGGCCAAGATGTTGCCCTCAGTAGTCACAGTTCAACTTACCCCACTAGAATTTTGGGGAACCTAGATATTACCCTGTGCAGGTGAAGCAAAAGGAAATTGCTGTCTTGTTTAAAACACCTTTCAGCACAAAAAATAAGAATCATGGTTTTAGGATAAAATAAGTACCTCGCTAACCCACTGTTTTCATGTTTGCACAAGCAGAGGGCTTTCAGAATGACAAGAAAAATGTAAGATCATGTTGGGTTAATCTTGTGAAATAAATGACACATCTTTTTTGTATTTTCTTAGTCAAAAAATGAAAAAGTGAAAAGGTTTCACAACTTATTCACCTTGAAATTCTACCCTGGTGCTGTTGGTGCCTTTATGGTTTATTGGCTGGACCTTGCTACCTGCTATTTTTATATAAATATTACAACCCTGTTAGGGCAAATGCTTAAAACTGCTTTTAAAGATATTTTTTAAAAAAATACTATTTTCAAAAGTTCCTTAGAGGCTTATCAAGCCACAAGAGAGCTGAATTTTTCAGTATGGTATTTTTGCTGTGTTTCAAGGTACAGAGAATTAATGTGTGGTAAGGGAAGTTTTCAGTTCTTTGGGAAGAGAAAGAGGAGGAACATCTTAGATTAATCAATGATCAGAATTAGTTGGAGACCTCTTATCTTTTATATTCAGGAGACCGTGTGACTAGGAGACCATGTGACACCTACAAGAGAGTTTTTTAATGTCATGTTTGAGAGGTATATGACTTCATATCCATGGCAATTTGTTAGAACACTCAAGAACGTCCCTGGATTCCTACAATGTACATGACACTAATTCAGCAGTTTTCTCCTTGACTTGGAAAGAAAAATTCAACTTCTTAAAATGTTTGCTTTTTCCTCCAGTGCTTCTATTTCCGTATGGAAGGAGGAGAAGAGACTGTCTGACTGAAAGTGAACTAGTAGATCTTGTAGTCTTCCACTTCTTCAATGACCTCCACAGAAATGTCATTCCTTCTGCAAATTCATCTTTTAGTGCTCTTTTCTGCAAGTGAGAAGGGAGGAGTAGCTGTTACCCCAGAGGAATATAGAAGGCCTTCACAGGCTGGAAAGATGGTCAGAAAAGAACCCCTGAAATTCTACACAGACAAATGCAGGGTCCTGCACCTGGGGAAGAACAATCCCAGGTACTGGGACACGCTGGAGCGACCTGCTGGAAAGCAGAAGGACAAGGCCCTGGGGGTCCTGGTGGACAACAAACTGTCCCCGAGCCAGCAGTGCCCTTGTGGCCAGGGAGGCCAATGGAAGGGTGCCTTAGGAAGAGCAATGCCAGAAGGTCAAGGGAGGTGATCCTGCTCCTCTGCTCAGCTCTGGTGAAGTCTCACCTGGAGTCTGTGCTCAGTTCTGGGCTCCCCAGCACAACAGAGACGTGGAGCTCCTAAGAAGGCCCAGCAGAGAGCTACAAAGGTGATGAAGGGACTGGCACATCTCTCTTACAGGAAAAGGCTGTGACAGCTGAGCCTCTTCAGTCTCAGGAAGAAGTGACTGAGAGGGGATCCCATCAGTGTCTGTCAGTGTCCACAGGGAGGGGTCAGAGGAGGGACCAGGCTCTGCTGGGTGGTGCTGAGCAACAGCACGGGAGGCAAAGGGCAGGAACTGATGCACAGAGAGCTCAACCTGAACATGGGGAAGAACTTCTTTACTGTGCAATGACCATACTCCAGGACAGGTTGCCCAGAGAGGCTGTGGAGTCTCCCTCATCTGATATATCCCATTTATTTGGATGCCTGTGCCAGGTGCTCTGGGATAGCCCTGCTTGGGCAGGGGGATTGGATCAGATAACCCACTGTGGGCTCTTCCAACCTGACCCATTCTGTGATCCTGTGATTCTGAAATCCTAATCACAAATGTGGAAAAAAACTCCTGGAATATTAATTCCTAAGCAGGAGTTATACACCAGTCTGTGAAGTTAATGGATGAAGGGTGGGGAGATTATATATTTTATATTAAATAGAAAAACAATGAAAGACAATCTTTATTGTCACTTTTTTTTTTTTAAGCAGCAGAAGGACTGAAATGGGAAAACAAATATGGAGATGGTGCTCTGAACTCCTCAAAGCATTGTGGATCATTCATTTTTCTTTATATCACCTTCATAAACAGAAGATACAGAAAAATAATCCTTCTTCCAACACTTCCCACACTTACAAATAATAAATTATTAATATTTGCTGCATGTAAACTTCATGAGTGTCTAAAACAATATCAAGCTTGTAAAAGAGCACATTTCTTCTTTCTGCTGCTTTTCATTTCATTTACCATAGGTCCAAAGTCTGTCAAGAACTGACTTGGCAAGAGAAGAACTTTCTCTACTAAATCATCAGGAATAAATCTGGGAATTGTTGACTTATCTGAGATGAAAGGGTGAGGGAGATGTATAAAAATATGCTGATATTCTTAGGTGAGAATTTTTTTGAATTTTGGTCTTTGTGCATCTGCTGTTCCTTTATGAGTTGAATAAAGGCCACTATAAAGAGTGAGCTCACAACAATGCTTTCCCCACCTCACCAAAACACAGCCAAGGAAGACAAAAGAAGAAGGAACAGAAGGTTATTAAAACAGGAACCTACAAAGCCACAAACAAGTCTGCTAGAAAGAATAACTCAATAGCTTTCTCATATAAAACAAGTGTCAGGTTTGGCTCTTACAAACTACCACACATGTTGCTAGGCCCCATTTCCAAGGGGCTCCTTTGCTTATGAATTTTCCCATCTTGTAGTTAATTTACTCAGATTGAATGGTCTTTGGAGCTTACTTTGGACCCTAATCTGTAAGCAAAGAGCTGTCAGATTCTTTGTTATAGGAGTCAGAAAAAGTAATATTTATCAAAAGAAACTACAGGATTAAATTTTAGGATTTGAACACAAAGTCTATTTTGGAGTGCTGGCACAAATGAATGATTATGCTCACTCCTAATGATATTTATTTTAAATTTCAAACAAAGTAACAAAATTGGCCCACAAACAAAACATCAAATGTTTATTCCCTGTAATCCTATTGTTTTAACAATGTAATGCATACTACTTCTTAATTATAAATACACTGCAAAGTGTCATTCTGTGACTAATAAAAAATGTATACTGTGTTAGAAAGGAGCACTTGATAACATGATGTAAGTACTAATGTGGCATGAAAAAGTGAAAATGAGTGAGATAATAATGAGGAATGTAATTGTTTATACTGGCCAGGGGACTGCAGGCTATGACCACTATTTTTCTTAGGGCTATGACCACTATTTTTCTTGTTGGTCATCATCCTCCCATTCCCCACTTTTGTTCTCAGCATTTACTTGTAGCGTGTTAGAAAGTCTGGGCCACAGCAAGGGCTGTCTGTGTTATCCCTTGGTCTCTGTGTGTAGAACTCTGTCCTGACTGCAGTTTGTCAGTCTTGGTGGAGTAGAAGCAACCAGTGAAATGTGTTAAATAAAACCAACCAGAAATGTCATAGGAAGCAAGGAGATGGAGGCACTGAAAATAGCCCAGAATACAGCAGGAGGCAGGGAGGTAAGGAAAAAGAAGTGACAGCACATGAATGAAAGTTGTATAGACTCTCCTCTCTGCAGCAGTCATTGCTTGCAGATGCTCATGTGTGCTTTCTGGCAATGCTGCAGCCAGCCCACATGAGAGACAATGCAGGACAGAAAGAATCTGAGACCTGGAAGAGGTTGGTGGACTTAAAACTGTCAGTTTGGGTAATAAAATTATGTTAGATATTTATAGATGTGACAAGAGAAGTCTGATGCTGTTTGTTTGGGTTTTTTTCAGCATTTAATACATGTCCATGTGCAGCATGTCTCTGATGTATAGCCGTTTCTGTATTAAGATATGAGTAAATGGCAGGCAGGGATTGTTTTGGGTTCCTTCCCTTAAGTAAATTAAATCAGGGCTTCATAGACTGTCTTATGGAAAACATAGAGGCAGAAAGAGCCTTGAAGGCTCAGTTCAGATCCAGATCTAAAATAAGTAGATGGGGTCAGAAGTTAAGAACCTAAGAGGATAAACTCATCCCTTCACTGTTTCAAGGTAGTTTAAATTTACATAATTAGGAAACCTTTATGTATTTCCTAATAATATCCTAAGAAGAAACCCTATCAATTCTGCAGGAAAACTAGAGTTTCCATGATCCTTGCCCCTTGAGTTTGTTGGGCAGCCTAAACTTCCTAGCCTGGTCAGATGTACACTGGCTGTAGAGTATCAGAAACAGGTCTACCCAAGACACTCCATGTAGTTAGACATAGAAAAACAGTTTATGCAGAAGTTATGGCTTTAAGTGAGATATTGTCACATGCACCCTATGCATACCTATGGCATTTTGTAAGGTAGGCAATTATTTATTATAAAGAAGCAACAAATATATTTATTTATGGAACATCACTGGTTTCTAATTTAATAACAAGATACGAATTACTGTTGACTTGTTTGTTACTGCAGTAAAACTAAATGTGACCTGCTAAATTAAAGTTTGCTGGTTTTAAGAGATATTATATTTCTGAGGTTTAATATTGAAAGCTAGTAAATAATAGTCTTTCTATTTTCCATAAATGTATGAAGTTACTAAAGTCAATGAAAAGATCTTCACTTCTATGTAATTCTGTTTAACAACACATATATAGGTTGGTATAATAATTCTTAGTCAGTATCTCATTGGAATAAATACGAGGATGATAAAATAGGTAGAGTGACCTTGGCATACTAAAAGGACTTTAGTAGGTCAAAATTTTATGCTCTTCCTTTGAGAAGAACCCATGAAAACTCCTAACAAAAATCTACAGTGAATCATGAACAAATTGACACAATGCTACATAATTGGAATTTGTCTTTTAAAAATTGCTGATTATTAAAAAAAAATAATTGAAGCTCTAGTTAATGAGAAAATAATTCTTCATAATTATGAAAATGTCCAGATTCCTAATGTCTTAATCTGTGCCCTACACTCTCATCATAAAAATATTTATAAAGGTACAAAATATTTCAACATGAGATGCCTCCATTTGTATACTTCTATCTCAACATACTTTTTCATTGGTTTTCTTTTAATCCTATTCTGGACTAAATTTATCCACATGTTGAGCAACTCTGGATTATGTTATAAATGTACAGTCCTCTTTCAAGTGAAGACAAGGCAAAGACAAGTCTCTTTTACTCCCACGAATCACAGTGGAAAAGCCTGCTAACCTCACAGGCCAGATTCTTATGCTACCAAGTATCTCCATCTCTCACTTAACTGCCCACAAACAAAGGTTTCCTTGCTTTTACCAAATAGTTTTGGGGTAAAAATCCTGTTTTAGGTCCTTCCACAGTGATTTATTCCAAAATCAGGTATTGAAAGTAAGTGTAGAGATCTATTTTTAACAATGAATGAGTAACGGTCTAGATGTCTACTAAACACACTTTGTTTCTTAGGAGAGTCCTGATGCTCCAACTTTGAAATTAAACAAAAAATGAAGTCCTGTTACACTGAACCTCCAAAACCTATAAGGGAGGCTATGGCCATGCTTGAAAATGTTGTGCTTTGCATTTATATATATTTTTACCTTTTAAAGAGAAAAAGGTGACTCTTGATTTCAGCACTTGCAAATCACACATTCATAAAACAGGCTAATGTAGTTGCAAGCTGAATCAAGTTGATCCTTTTGGATGCAGAGCTTTTAGAGCGGTCTGAGTACCCAGAAGTATGAGACAGAGTCCCTCCTGCCTTCTCAGGACATCATTTCTTGCACCCCTATTGCTGTATGCAGATGCACTGCCTCTTAAGGAAGAGAGGTAAGGGGGAAATTCTGTGCTCTGTGTTGTATCCCTTGCTTCCCTGAGTAAGAAACTAGGTGGAGCCTGATTCCTTCCCAGAGCTACAGAGTAAGCAAAAGGATGGAATATTTGATCTGAACACAGGGCTAGTACATCCTAATTCATGTGTTGCCTTAGCATCTTCCCTGGTGGAACACATTCAGGAGATAATGATGGAAAACTGCCTCCACCACGACTAGACTCCTAGGTTTATCAGCTTTTGAAAGACTGTGTCTTAGTCCTTACCAAAAAATATTTACAACCACTGGAGAACCAGGCACATGATGGATATTTTGCACATCTACATATTCTCAGGGACAAAAAAAAAAAATTCTCATCACTGGTATAGAGATGGCTCTGTGGCTGAATCCAATTGCAGACCACTAAAGCCAAATCCAGGCAGAACAAGTTTCAGGTGAGGACAAGAAGAGCCAGCTGGATGAATATGCAGATGAGGTATCATTAGAAACTGTGCTTTTCTGGTACAATAGAGTCCTCCATGATAAAAGTAATTTTTTGTCTGTAAGACAGGATGTATCTCACAAGCTGGTCTGAGACAGGCACAAAACGCAGCAACTGTCTAACTTCCCAGAACTCAGCCCTGTCAAAATTTCATGTTATACTTCACTCATCTTGCCATCTCCCAGATCAATGAACAGCAAGACATATATTTATCTTTTAAACAAAATTCTAGGCTTTAATTCTATATACTCCACTAAAATGCTTCTCCCTCTGGACAGAGGCTGCATTGACAAATGTGAGCCAAGTTTTACTAATTTTAATCAGTATGCTACTGGAAGACAACAGGGACTATGCCAATGAGGGGAGTGTAAAAATCTTACCAGTGAGAAAGCCACTGGGAGTCATGTTGTTACTTAAAGGGAATTCTCCAGGCTTATGGTGGATTACCTTTGTTGGTAGGATTTTCACGAAGAGCACCTCTCCATACATCCAGAACTGAATATCCCACTACACAGCAGAAGGCAAGTTGCCAGCTTGCATGGCTGCAGAGATAATCTCCCAAACTGTAATTAAAATTACAAAATCTGTCTGAATCTTCTAACTGCCTGAAACTCAGCAGTACCAGCTTCGGTGCTCCAATCAGTTTGGCCTCAATATGTCCAACTACAACTTAATCACAGAATACTTTGGGTAGATAGGCATATGTGAGAAGACAAACTACAGGGGTTATTAGGAGTACTGCTGAAAAAGAAAGTCAGAGGAAAGAAATGGGGGAGTGAAAGAGGGAAGGAAGGAGATCAAGCAAGAAGAAAAGCAGAAATAGTAATGAATTTGATGACAGTACACTGTAAAAACCACAATTGCTTGGAGTGTATATAAAGGACAGACTTTGCTTTTCTCTATCCTTGGCTGTGATCTCCCTACCATTTTTGCCAATGAGTGAGCAGTCCATGTGTCTTTAGGGCAACTATGGAGTCAAGAGTTCCTTCTCTGCCCTGTGAACTGCAGTTTCACAGCACAGCACAGTTACTGACCCTGCCAGGAATTCCTGCCATGAGTCCTGCACTTCTCCCACATGTACTGCAATTCCTCTGTCTCTGCAAAGCCAGGCTGATAAGAGTGTGAGACAGACACACCACTGGCATCCCAATCATGCTAACAAAACTACTCCTCATCTCTAATTCCTGTAGCCTCAAGCACACTCTCTGAAACTAGGAGGCTGCCCTTTCTAAGGGGACCAGGTTTCTGTCCCCTTTCATTGTCCACGAGGTAAACAAGGGCTGTCTCTCCACTGCCTCCTGTGAGGCTTTGATGACTGCCTCCAACTTCTCGTGGTACTTGCAGTGCTTTTCAGGACAGGGGCTCGAACTCCTTTCCTCTGATCTTCTGTCCAAAAGGACTTAATCACCATTTCCTTGTCTCCTCTCATACCCTAAAAGGGCAAAAATTTCCTTATTTTCCTATATCAGCATTGTTCCCACAGAGAGACAGTTTTTCTTCTGCTCTCTTCCTGGTTTTTCTTGACATGTCATAAAATTACAGCATGGAACTCATTGAACAGAGTATCAATTTTACAGATTCACAAAGAGACTGTATAAACTTACATAATTTATACGGACATCAAACCCACTGAAAGTTATCAAAGTAAACAGCTAAGTAAACAAATGAAGCTAATTTGCAAACCAAAACCCGCACAAACCCTCAAGACATAACAGCTCTGGTGTTTGTACTGATCTCTAACTAACCAAGCTTAAGATGAGACCTGGAGCAGAGGGCAGATAATCTCATGTCTGCTAATACGAAGTTTCTGCACTTCCTTCTGTCTTTTAAATTTCAAAGATGGGATGCTGAACCAAATGGATTTGGTCTTTCATCCCACCAGTGTTTTATTGCTCTGAAGGGATACTTTGGATTTCTTGTTTATCTCAGCTTTTTTTTTTTTCCTGCGATCCTCAAACTCCAGCGCTACCCTTTGCCTTCCTCCCCCAGCCCTCTCCATCCCCTCTAAATCTCCACAGGGGTTTCTATATTAGTCTGAGTGGCTGGATAGGTCTCAGCCTCCATCTGGGGGGGATTAAACTTAATTTATCCTCTTAATTCGGCAACAATTTCCTCACCAAATCCTCTTCCTAGCTTCGCCTTCACCCCAGCACTTGGCTAGCATGTCAACCCCGTACCTTCGGGGAAAAAAACGGGGAAGAAACCCGTGTCAAACACCGACGCTCCCTGGGGAGGGCAGCACTCGGTTTGGGGTCCCGAACGGGGCCGAGGGCGGGGGGAGGACACGGCAGGGGGGTCCCCGCTGAGGACGGAGGGACACAGGGCCCCATGCTGCCAAGGGGCTGGGGTGAAG
>JAHLSL010013733.1:10189570-10322122 GCA_025920805.1 Petroica traversi | reverse complement strand
TCCCTGACCGAGTAAGGTAAAATGGAAAGACCGTCCTGGAGCTCCGGGTGCCCCGCGGGGCTCCCGCCGCTCCTCGCCCTCCCCTGCGAGCCCCTGCCGCCCTCTCACGGAGAACAGGGGATGCCCAGGCGATGGCAGGGACCCGGGAAGTTACGGGGTCGGAAACGACCCGTATTCCCCGACGTCCTACTCCCAGTGCCGGTGGGCGCACTCGATTTAAAGAGCAGGACCAGGCTGCAGCCGCTGCGGAAGGAATTGGCCAAGATTTTATCCGGTTTTCCCTGGATCCCGATACCTGCGGTGCGGCATGGCGTGAGCCGAGTTAGAAGCCAGGTGAACCTCTATGCCAGTCTGAGGTGACCTGTCGGAAAGGCTGTGCCAAGGCTGTGGCATTTGTATGTGTGGCAGCGGATAACCTAAGACATAGAGTAGGGAATGTGAAAGAGAAATTCCTAGAGAAGCAGTCATTTCGTCCCAAAGCGTAGCTGTTGTGTACCGAGCACGATGTGATGTGGCTCCTGGTGCTGCTCCTGGCTGAGCGCTGCCCGTGTCCTGGGGAGAGTTCCCACGGCTGTCGGCGGGAGGTTCGAGCTCTGATCAAGGAGGTCCTGCACGGTCCTTGGAGGCTGAAAGTTAAAACCCTGAGTCTGAGCAGCTTTTACAGCCTTTTTACAGTCTGAAGCATAAGAAACAGTAAGGTAAAATGTAAACAATGAGATGAGACACGGTGCATGGTGAAGTTTGACATTCTGTATACTTTACAAATTGCGGTGCTATGAGAGGATGACAGTGCTCGGGACTGTCTCAAACACTGTGACTGTCCTGGAGTCTTTGTGACCGATACCAACTCTTATCACTGAATTCACGGGATCAGTTCAATAGAAAGAAAAAAGTTCTGCCTTATCTCACGAAGTGTCCGTAGCTTCAGGTCACTTTTGTATCTATCCTACAGGACTGAATGATTTTTATTGCTGATTTTTAGAATGACTATTGCCTTTTCTTGCACATGTGAGAAGAAAACAAATGCCTGTGCAGTTGGAAACTTAATACTTAATTACAGCCTGAGCTTAAAACCCTTGCTGGACAGATGGCTAATTTTACTGGTCTGACCTTGTCTCTTAGGGATCTAGTCCCATGATCCTTGGTTGTCATAATAGCCACCATTAAGTACTTGAGGAAATTAGGCAGACAGTCATTGTGAATGAGATGATTAGTAGCTTGCATTAAAAGTACTTGGTATGTGAATTTGGGGAGGGAAATGTGTAAATATTTTTAAATATTCCTTGACTGTAACATACTGGTGTACTTGTCCTCCTGGTCACACCAGAATGACAGACCTGGGGAAAATGTATTTCTGTGTATTAAACTAAAACAGTTTAAAGTGTGAAAACTAATTCTAGTGTTGTGAAGGAAATGAATTAATATACTAGAATTGTGTTTACCTTATTTTGTTAGCACACATTTTATGTTAATTTTTTATAACATGCTTCAGATTCACTGACTGATTCAATCATTCCTTTCTTGCTTCTTTCGTGTATAAGAAGTAATGAGTTTTATTGGGCACATTTTTTCCAAAAACTGCGTAAACATTTGAAAATCCACTTGTAGCAAGATTTAAAGAGGGAAATCCATCTCACAGTTTGTGTGCAGCAGTGTGTGTATATATATATATATGATGTAAATCCTATCTGCATTTTGCCAGAGGCTGTTGGAATTGAGGGCTCCCCAAAAATCCCATGCTGGGTCCTTACCATGAAATGTTGCTTTCAAAACATTTAGAACAGGTTTAGTTCCAGGTAGCTGGAACATTTCTGCCTTGTTCTGCAACATATCATATGCTGGTGGTTAAGAGTGGGAAAGAACTATCATTAACTCACACATCCAAAATTACACATACAGTGAGTAAAGAAGAGATAAGAGAGTAAAAAAATTCTTAAGGATTTTTTTCTTTCATTTTGCTCTTTTAATAGTGATAGAAGCGAGACTTGTACAGGAACTGTGAGAGGTTATATCTGATATAACAGGTTATATCAAAAGAGAAGTCATAAAACCAGTTCATCTTCAGTAACAGAAGCTGACTTGGAGGTCCTGTGAAACAAAAGAAAAAATATAGTAAAATGGATCTCCATTTTTCCCAAGTTTCAGCTCAGGGCTTAGCTTACTAAGATCAGTTTTGTAATCCCGAGTAAGCAGCAAAGTGAGAAATCTGTTTGTGAAGTTAAAAATATATAGTAAAATGGCCACAAGTGCATCTTCTTAAATTAATCTTCAGTGGAAAAGGCTGCTGTACTCAAATACAAGACATCCTGATGACTGCTAAACTCATTTGAACATTTATTTACAGTTACATAATGCATTTTCTGGAGACAAGGAAATGGGATGACAGACTCTTCGGAAAGGGCTTAGAACAAATCCTTAGACACCGTGTGGTGAATAGTATAGCTGGGAACAGATTAGCCTGGGATATTCTCTATATCTTGTACTCCCAGAAGTTGGCACTCATACTGCTGCTTTCACATTGTTTTCTTTCTTTTGCCTTCTGCAAAGACACAGATTTTTGCCATCTCTGTTTCAAGTTTCAACTGGTTGAGTGTCTGAAACTACCTCCCAATGTGTTACAGTGTGACTAATATAAACACAGTATTTCATTTTAATGGTTGTCTGATTTTAGAGAATTTTAGGGGAAAGAGCTGACCAGTCCTGTGGATGTTCATGGCATAAAATTTTTGCACAGTGTTGCCTTGAAGCTTCTTTAGTAAGAGTGTAAAATTCCAACGCCCTGTAGAATAATAAAATGGGTAAGTTGGTCTGCATGGAGAATAAAAATAATCATATCTGATGCTTAGGAATGCTTCTCCTTCTATAAATATATTATGCTTGCCAGCTAATATAAATAAAGAATTTGGCTTGTATCTCTTTCCCAGATGTCCATAGCAGCAGACATCACCAGCTTTCTGTGTAAATGCTGGAGGAATCAGACCAGTTAAAGTCTGAAGACTTCACAACAGAGTAGCACTCAATATCAGGGCCAGATTTTCAAAAGAGTACAGATCCTTGGTCAGCACTACAGTAAATGGCTCTTTTTTTCTAAAGGATTTGGCACTGGGATACTTGAATTCTTTAATAAATCTGACTATAATGAGAGCTGCTAGATATGGAACACTTTTGAAAGTCTAGCTGTAGTTAGGTATCAAAACAGGTCAAACTGCCTTGAAATAAGGTCTATAGATATGAAAAATGCAGCAGTCTTTGGGAAAGAAGGTGATTATTTCAGGTTTTTAAATATTACAGGTTTTTGGAACAACAATAGGATGAATTCTTATTCACTGTCATAATAAATCCCACAGATAAAGCATGCAAGGGTAAGGTTGATTTGCTGCTGGATGTGAAGTGTCTGAGAAGAGGAGACTCTGAAGCTGAGTGATTCCTAATGTGAGGGATGTAGAGCTGTCAGAGACAGTACATATCGGTGAGCTGGAACTAATAAAGAAGATGTGAATAATTTATCTGAGAGAAGATTAGTATCATCCTCTTACAGTTTAAAAAAAGTCTGGTGTCTTCAACACGAATAAAATCAAGCACTAATTATATATGTATTTGTTGTTTGTCACCTTCAGGTGTAAGTTGCATTGCAACATTATGTGACATTCTCATTTTGACTGGACTTGCTCTTATACCTCTTGGGTCCATAGCCTGCTGAATTCTGAAAACTGATCAATCACATCACCACCTCATGCAGATATGAGCATTCCGATAATGCTCTCCAGGGCAGCAACAGGAATTGGAGAATTAGTCCACTTGAGCATGTTACTTTGTATGTCACTGTTACTCATTTGGAAGCATGTTTTCTGACTTTAGTCAGAAGTTAGTCTCACTTGCAACAAAATTTCTTTGCCCTTTCCACCATGAAATTGCAATCTGCCTCTGCACCAGGAAACTTTCAGTAAATTATTTCATTGGCACCATTTTGCCAGTGCCAGTGTCTAAAATGACTATTCAGACTTCCCTCAGTGTTGAGAAAGATACAATTAGCCAAGACATTCTATACCAAAGTCTGGGGTTCACAGCAATGCTTTGGAGAGAGGGGTTGTTTTGGAGTTAGGGCACTAGAGAGATCCTTGGGGAAATTGTTCTGCCTTGAGGCTGTCACTGACTGTCTTTGACAGCTTGCCAGTCCTTCACAGGCCAGGTTTTCATTTTTAAAAATGGGATTAGTGTGGTTTTATGCTTTTATCCTTTTCCAACCATGCCACTTTAGGCATCAATAAGACTCCTATAGGGTGCTCATCACAGCTGTACCCCAATTTTAGTCAATGCTTCCAGACTTTAACTGAGTGATAATGTGTAGGTGATTTTGGCAGCGTCTTCTGGTGTGCCTTGCCGAAAAAAAGCCTCTTTTTCTCTCAGTGACACTGGACTAGATGGGACACAGCACCGTGTTCTGTTTGCAGTTCTTGAGAAGTGAACACTAGCCTTCAACTTAATGTCAGGGATTCTGAGTGTCAGTCACCTAAAAGACATCCCAATGAACAGAATAGTACCATGTTGTTTTAAACCAGAAAAACTCTGCATGAGTTCTTTTCAGTGCTCCTCAAACTCATTCATTAGCTGAGAGTATACTTGGAAGTTTGTAACTCCTCAGACCATGCGAATATTTGGACTCAGATTTTTACATGTTTCTGTTTATGCTCTTTGAATGTGATCTTATTGAAAATAAAATTAATTTTAAAAAGGTAGCTAAGGTTGCTTCATATCCTCAAGACAGGACTGATAGGACTTTTCATAACTTCTCCATCACAAGGAAATGAAACTCTAAAATGCTTATAGAAAGCTTTTCATACTAAAAAGTCATTAAATTATATTAAAGATACCTGTAATCTAAGCAAGCAGCCATGAATAGGTCTTTGCTGAGTTTATTATTTCTTTATTGAGTGTACAGTTTGGTGCCATATTTATCAGTGAATGTGAGATGGTGGTCTATGATCACATAACAAAAAACTTACTAAATCACAGGCACACAGGAGATTGTTAGGTGTGTGACCTTGAATAAAATTTCTTAATTTTTTTTCTGTGCAAACACATGATCTATCTAAAAAAAAAATCCTACAAACAAAACAAATCCCCAAACCTGTTCTTCATAACTAATTCCAGCTGAAAGGAAATACTTTTGGGTAAAGCTAGGCAAGATTTGATTTCCTTTTATTTTTTACTTTTAGTGAAGATGCTTACACATATTAACAAAATTTGTAATTTCATATAATGTGACCATCCATATTACTGCAAAAGATGAACATTACTTTTTCAGACTTTTCAGAGCCACTGAGCTGAGAATAAGCATAGCAGAATTCATCTTTGAAAGTAACTGCTTCAGGAGGCATAAGCCACTGAAAATTGGAGGCTTAGGGGGAAAGCTTCAGCACAACCAGGTACCTAACTAAAACCTGGGTAATGATAGACTGTGTGATGATTCATAAAGCTCTGCAGGTGAGAAGTGTATAGTGTGAAATACACCAAGTTCCTGCCAGTTCTTCCACTGAGCATAGGGTAGCTACACTCAGGAGTAAAGACTACTGTTGAGGAAAGTCTCTCAGGATATTGGCCTCTAATCCACACAATACTGACAAAGGGAGCCATTTGTTCAGAAGGGAGAGGACAGCTATGTGGTCGTGGGAGAAACCCTTTCTTCTCTTGGGTTGGCTGCCTGTGGTTGAATAGCCAAAATGCATTGGCTTTCTTTTCCTAACAGGATGTCTCACTCAAGCATTGCCAAAGTTATCCTGGATAATTTTTAGAGCTAGGAGATATAAACTATATGCAGGTGCTAACATCTGAACCTGGCCGAGTGTATTCCCAGGTAGTGATAAGGGGTCTTTCCCCTTATACATGTTAACCTTACAGCTAATAAACACTTTTTATACAACAGTGCAGATAGCAGTCACGTTAAGAATAGTTCTTCTGAGAAGCAGACACTGAGTGGTTCTGAGTTTCCCCACATCCTCAGAGGATAGTCAGCCCAGTATTGCTTGAACAGAAAGCTCTCTGAAGCTGGAAGAATCCCAAGCCAGATTCTTCACACCTCTCTATTTTAAAAGTAGTATAAAATTGCTGGCGTCTATGAAAATGATGGTATATATCAATTTACCTACGTACGTTTGGAACTTGCAAAATCATCTTTCTAAAATGATGGGAAATGAACATCCTGTGAATGTTGATCATGCTTCTTTCAAATACCAAAATCATTCTGATCTTTCTGCTGTGCCAGAAGTATGGTTGCACATACAAAGTTTTAAATCAAGACTGGCTTTGTATTGCTGGGCTCAAAAATATTCTGATAAAAAATCCTAAGGGCAAAAATTATACAGTATTTCACTCAAGTTTAATTTCTTTCATGCATGAAAAATTTCAACTAGAATATCCTTTTAGGAAAAAAGAAGCCAAACTATGAACAAAACCTGTCAAACTGTAGATGATGGAAAGTACGTGTCTAGGACCAAAATTTTTGTGGTTTAATTAGAGATTGCGGAGGCCAGAATCTGTTCCTTAAAACTGAAATATGAGGTCTTTTTCATATTCTGCTTTCTAGACAATTACAGGAGAAAGTAACATGTTTCCAAAAATAAGCAGGCGTTTTATGAAGATGACTGTTTACAGAGATTTTGGCATTGCAGCTGACGCTTCAGCCATGCATGGAGATTGGTGTCCTGCTGGCATTTTTAGTACCCATTCCCATTTCATGACGTTCTCGTTCCCATGTGAACCTGTGCTGTGCAGGTTGCTAATGTTCCCATCTTAACTGATCAGTCACAATGGCAGAGTTGAACTTTGCAGCCAAGAACTGTTTCTCTGTCCACGTGTGGGCCAAAGGGTGAGATGAGGGAATTGCTTATATTCTGCAGGTTTCTTCTTCCATTCTATGACCCTGCAGAGCCATGGGGTCATAGGATGGAAGAAGAAACCTGCAGAATATAAGCAATTCTTTTAGGGACTTCTGGACAAAGAGCAAGACAACGCCTGAAATGGGTTTAAAGCAGAAAAAAAAGCAAGCTGTTTGGACCAACTGATGGCACGTAAAGGGCAGGGGTTGCATGAAGTAGCCCTGGCAGAGGTTTGGAACAAAGAGTTGTGATCTACAGGCTGCAGAAGACAATGTGCCAGTGGAGCAGGGAATGCCTTGAGAAGATTAGGGAGCATTAGAAACCTGCTCTGTGGACATCATAGCTGTGCCTGGGTCATGTGGTATTTTTTCCCCTATGTATTTGTTCTTTATGCTGTGGTATGTTTCCATGTCATTGTCTCTTGCACCAAAGAGAGTTTTGTCCTTCCCTGTTGGTCTCTCAGCTCTCACGTCCTGCTTCTTGTTACTGATTCTTTGAATACACAGGCCATGTCCCACACTCAGTCAGTGCAGGGATTCATGTTTAAAAACCAGGTTATTTCAGTCACTTAGTAGAGCAAAGAATTTCCACTGGTTTTACTGATAGTGCTGGTGAATGGAGAGACTTGCTGACTGAGGAGGGTATTGAAATTATCCCATTTCTTACAGAGAAACTGATTTGAGGAGGAATTTCTTGCTCCTTGAGAAGATGCCAGATTTTCTTCAGAAGTAAAATACTTGTTGGAATCATACAAATGTATATAAATGATTGAGGAATAATGAAGATGGAGCTAGGCTTTTCTCAGTGGTGCCCTTTGACAAGGCTGGAGACAATGGACACAAAGGGAAAGCAGGAAATGCCCTTTAACATGAGCAAATACTTTTTAGTGTGAGGGTGACCAAGAATTTAGCCTGAGAGGTTGTGGAGTCTCTGTCCTTGGAGGCAGTCAAACCTCTTTATGCAAAGTTTTGGGCAGCTGACCCTGCTCTGAGCAGGGGTTTGGACTAGGTGATGTCCAAATGTGCCTTCCAGCCTCACTCCCTCTGTGATTTTGCTGAGAGTCACAAAGATCTCTTGAAAATGTCTGTTTCAGCTCTCTGATGTAGCTTCCTTTGAGCTCTCCTCCACCCTGTCATGGACTGAAATCACCAACTGGACCAACTATCATGCTTTCTACAGAGAAATGAGTGTTTTCTGGCATTGTGATCAGTATAAAATATTTGGTGGGAGGCTGCTAACCCTTGTGTTGTGTAGCTCTATGAGACCTATGCCAGAACCTCAGGGATTACCAGCCCACATGCTGATTTTTGTGATACTTTCTGGGGCAGGACCAGATAATTTGTGGCCATGAATAATGAGCTTCAAAACAATCACTCAGGACTTGGAGGGATTGTGGGAACCTAAATGCTGCATGTTGTGTCCTCCCCCTGCACATTTGCTGTCTGTCACATGGTCAGCTTTGTCCTCCTTATACTTTAATCCTTTTGCACATGTGTACGTAATGCATGCGTGGTTGTCTGTTTATAATTTTTTCTATCTGACCACTTTTCAGAAGTGCCCCTTTAATTATTTTCTTGAACCAAGTTGGATGTTTCTTCAAGAGCTGGTTTGTTCTGGTTTTCAGCACGAAAGAAATGCGTAGTAGATAAACTGAACAGGTTAAGGTAAATTAAGGAGAACACTTTTCAACCATCATGAACAATTTTGCCATGTGTTCCACTGAGATAATAAGATTTGGATAGCAAACACCTGAAAAATAAATGATATTAATTGATGGGAAAAGAAATTTTCAAGTTCTTTATTTGGCGTTTTTACAATTTCACTAGCCTTTTTCCTTTTCAGAGTGCTGAGAAGTTCCTCCAGTATTTGTACTTCCTAGCACCTCAAATGTGTAACCCATGAGGCTGGAGGGGATGCCAGGATATGCTAATGGAATGCTGGTTCCTCAGCAGCCTGTCCCACTGATTCCTAAAGTCTGTTTCACAGACAGGGTGACATACTGTTTCTTGATTTCAACTACCTTCTGGCACTTAAATTAAATGTTTTAGGCATGTTTTTTCGGAGTTATTTGAAAACTGCTGAAGCAGCTGATGAGAAGGCAGAGCATGGTCAGGGCAAGCAGTGTGCTGCCAGCAGGCTGGGCTAGCTGCAGCCTGCCACTCACTGGACATATCCACAGGGACAAGGCAGGTTGGAGCCCAGACAGGAAATCCCGAGCCAGGAAAAATGTTGAGCTGTGCATTCAAGCAGCTTGTAGGCTGGAGAAGGGAGAGATGAGCCTAAGTGATGTCCCTTCTCTAAGGATAGGAGCCTGGCCATCAGTTTCCTCTGCCAGACCAAGGTGCTGTAGAGAGATCAGGAACTAGGACAGCCATGCCCCAGCACTGGGGCTTCAATGGGCAAAGCACTAGCCTGATTTTAGAGGAGTCAGCATTAGATTTTTGACTCAGACACTGGAAGCTATGCAAGCAGAGTGTCTTGGTGGGGATTTTTACAGGCACCTCTACTCCAGTTTCCTCTGGAATTGGAAAATGCTTCCATTAGATGCAATATTTCACCAAGTTATCCAGGTGCAGGTACAGGATACTCACATATGCACCTGTGTGAATCACACTGGCCTCTCTGCAGTAATTATTAAAAACACAAGCCTGTAAGAGTTGCCTAGATATTGCCTATGTGCTCATTTTGACTAGGGCAAGACAGATAAAAACTAGATCTTTGGTCAGAGATATGATGTCCCCTTCTTTTTAAAATCTTCAGCACCAGGAATTCTCCAAAAGTGAGTCCAGGGCACAACCCTAATCTAGAAATTTTAATATATATCTCTCAAATTTTTTTTAAAAAAGTAGTTACTGCTTTTTCTTTTCACTCCTGATAGTCACTGTTGCACTGTGCAGAGCTCCCCTCCTCTCCTTCCCTTTGCTGCAGTTGGAGCTTTCCAGGGAGCAGAGCCTTGCCCCAGGAAGGAGAGTAAGGAGAGAACCAGGGCATCCCCCTGCTGCCTCTCATTTCAGTGGTCTGTAGGGCCCAGGTGCAGCAGAAAAAGCCATGACAAAGTCACCAATGACATTGTGCCTGTTTGTTCTTAATGGGATTCACGGTGTTGCACCGTAGCTTAAGTTCTGAGCTTTGTCTCCTTCATTCCCCTTCCCTGGGCTATAAAAATCACAGTGACTGTCACCTCAGATGTCCCTGGGGCAGATAACAGATGCTATATAAGCATCAGAAAAACATCACATGAGTCCAAGCCTGTTATTTATTAAAATGTTGAGAGGGTTTTTTCATTGTGGTTTCTTTTGCAGTATTTTTAAAGGACTGATGAAGGTCAGGTTAGTCTCTCCAAAGATTTGTGCACTAGGGCTCTGTTCCTGCCATCTGTGCTGCGGATTTGATGCAGTGGTAGGTGATTCCTTCAGAGAAATGGCTATCAAGATTTTTGGTGTGTGGATATTGCTGCCCTGGGTGCACAACCAGGACAGGCTGGCTGAGAGTTTCCAGTTTCAAGTCCTTGTCCTTTGTAGTTGTTGTGGCTGCTGAATTCTTGTTCTCTTACGTACTGCTGCTGGGCAGTGGGAGCTGGAAAAGGCTTCAAAGAAGTTTAAAGATGGCATATTTTTTTCATTTAGAATTTCCTGACCTTTTCAGTTTGTCATGTTGTCCTCCTTCCACTGTGGTGTTTGCATAACTTTTGGTCTGTCAAATAAGAGAAGCAAAAGACCTAGCCTTGTTTTATTGTTTTATAAATAACAATTTCACCAGTATTTCAGTGAGAGAGTGAATGGACTGTACTACACTTTGTTTTGCCTCTTGGAGTGGACAAGCTTTTTTCTCTCAAAAACAGGTATTACAAGGATGAAATGCTTTTTAAATAAAATTCAGTGAGGTTTTTTTTTGTGAATTAGTGAACACAAATAATGTTTCAAACAGAAGACATTCAGAGATATTTCTGGAAAGTGTTTTGTTCTGAAAACTTCAATTTAGAATTAATTTGAATTGTTTTTCTTGAGCTTTTTATTCCTATTTTCTTATATTGTGACATGTTAGTAGTGACAACCATATTTCATCAACAATTTTCACTTGTTTCACAGGACACAAATAGGAGGCACATCATCCTGGAAAATAAAGAGCCCTTCAGTCTGAACATTTTAGCTGTTACCCACAGAGATTTAAAAGTAAAATAATGAATGCTTATCTCCTTCATTGGCTTATGTCCTTTCATTAAGAATAATAGAGAAAATATAATATAAAGATTTTGATTTTCCAAACTACAAACTCATAAAGATGAAATGAATCATCTGTTCTCCCTTAAATATATTACTGCATTATTACCTGTGGATTGTATCAGTGAATTATTTGCATATTATTTCAGGATTTGCAAATACCTGTGACTACCTGCATGCTCTGAAACAGCAAAAACATCTAAAGAGAGAAGATAAAATTTAAAATATAATTAAAATTCTAAAAGAAAGATTTCTAGCACAAATCCTTTCAGATATTCCTTTCTTTATTATTTTAGATAAAAACTAGTTTTCAATCACTATTTATTTTAATCTAATTAAAAATTTGAATCAGTTTTGAAATTTTCCCTAAAATAGTGGTACTAGTAATATATGCTAGTAAGGATGAGCTTTATCCAATTCATCCCAAATGCTTCAAATGTGAAGCTTACAAACATTAGAAATGTAATTGGTTTGAAGTTGAGTATTTTTCTCATAACTGTTCATCAGTTTAGTAAGATTTTGGTGTCAGTCTATGACTAGAAGGAAGGAAGGAAGAGCTGTGTCTGCATGAGCAGTTTTTTTGCAGTAGCTGAAGGAAAGGATCCAGCTGAAGTGGCTGCGCCTGAGCCCTGCACAAGGCCAGCATAGCTGGCCTGGGACTCCTTGGTAGTGTTTCTGTTGCATGCTCAAGGAAACTGCACAGAATCAGAAGGGCAGACATTGAAATTGCATTTCTGCTGGTGGATTCAGTGATGGCAAGGAGCATCCAGAGGCACTGGTACTTAGAATCATAGAATGGTAGAAGGTTAAAGAGGTAGAAGGGACTCTAAAGACCATCTAATACCAATCCTCCTAATATCCAGCCTAGCCACAAACATCACCAAGGTTGGGGTACTTACATCCTCTCTTGGCAACCTGTGACAGTTCCTCACCACCCTCACAGCAAAGAATTTAATTTCTTCCTTGCAGTAAAGGATAACATCATTGACTGGCCCAGGCTGGGGACCATTCCCAGGAGGGACACATTAACCTGTGACCACCCTGATGGTAGCCCATGAGTGTTTAATTTATGGGCAGAGGCTGTTGTACCTAGCAGTGAGAGCCACAATTGAAGTGACGCTTGTACTGATGGCATAAGTATTTTCACCATTTTCGAGCTGCTTTCGTGAAGCAAAAATTTAGATAATGGTCATTATTTTAAAATAGAGAATTTTACTCCAGCTCAGGGAGCGTGCTTATGTATTCTTCAGCTCACTTGGAGAGCTTGTTTGGTGACTTTTTTACTGGTTTGGTGGTTTTTGCATATTTTTAGATGTATGGAGCCAAAGACATGTAGAAACAGGAAGGAAAGTAGCTGTAAGCAGAAAAGTAAACACAACATTGTCAGCTCAACATTGTTTATCTCCAGCTAAATCCTCATTAAGTTCTTGTGTTTGATAGACTTTCACAGTATATAGTCATAATATATGACGATACATATTGAAAGAGTGAGAGTGCTCCCCCTTGATTAATGGCTTCTCTGCGTGGTACTGGAGTCATTGCTTCCATTTCCATAAAAGCATTTTGGACAATATCAAACTTTCTGTGCCTGATGGGCCAGAAAGGAGAACAACAATGTTTGAACAAAACTTGTTTAATTTTATTGTTTATATAAATTTGCTCCTTGTTCTTTATGATCAGAGCAAATCTCCAAGCCTTCTTAGGTATTCACTGGGTCAGCTGCAGAGGACATTGGCAGGGGGATCGTCACTCAGGCAGATCTTCAGAGCATGTACAAGCAGTGGATATGGCTCACCCCCCTTGCTGCAGATTCCCAATCCACAGGTTGCAGAGGGGAGTAGGCTCTGTTGTGGTTTTGCACTGTGCATGGTGCTACCAGATTAACAGCGATTTCACCCCGAGTTTTGAGAAGAGATATTTCTGACCCCAGTTGTAGGAGAAAATACAAATACCCCAAGAGTTGTAGCTTGAAAACTCTTTATTATTTTTAATACTCTAAATAGGACATTTGGCACAAAGACATAAATGTTTAGACCGGCTTCAGTATCTGTTGCAAATGTGTCTGATGCATGATGCTTTGTAAAATCATGCAAAATAGTTAAGCTCACATTTCTTTTAGAATGGTTTGTCAGCAGAGCAGTGAAATGCTCTGCAGCAGTTGTGATCAGCTGACAAACCGCTTTGATGTGGCTGTTCAAAAGCCCTGACATCTCCTGCAGCTCAGTGCCATAAACAATGCTTGTGACAGAACCTGCCGTCGCTTTGCCATGGCTGCAAAGGGAAAGTTCAGTCCAGAAATGGACATTTTTTACTTTCTGCCAGGTTGTGTGAAATTCAGACCCTGACAAGCAGAAGTGGCTCTGAATCCCCAGATGCATATCACGGAGCTCTCAGGCCAGGAGTGGTGACAGCAGAGGACTATGGGACTGCCATCTGCTTGAGATACTCCTCTCTGCCTTGCCCTCTGGCCTCCCCAGGAAATAACTCTGTGCATGGGTCACAGCTGCCACTGGCTTTCTTTTTCCTCTTGGCTCCTGGTCTGGGCATGAGGCAGAAAGTCCCTACAGCCTGAGTGCCATGTGCCTGCTTGTCACATGGCTTTGTCACAGAGAGGGCAGGATGCAGAGGTGAGGTGAGCATGGCCATCACCTGGGGCTGCTTGCAAAGGCAGTGCTAGGGCTGGCAGTGCTTACACCTGTTCCCAAACATGTATCCAACCATATCCCTTCTGGGCTAGGGGAATAACCTAACTTCTAAGGAGAGCTAAACAAGGAGGATAGAAATATGGGCCTCTCACTTCTTGCTCTTGTTTTCTCTGGCCAGGCCAGGGCTTTGTATTTACTCCACAGTGACAATTTATAGGCCTGCGTAACTGAGGTCACTGTTTGGCTCTGTGTGTCTCTTTCATCATCTGCAACCTGGAGATAGTAGTGTTTTCTAGGGCTGAGTGAATAATTCATTATGTGGCTCCTTATTAAACAGATGTTGCCTCTCTGTTTGCAGATAGTCTGCAAATGGATTGCATTTTGTTCAAATTTATTTGTTTTTCCAAATTATTCACCAAATACTTTCAGTAAATAAGGTTATTGGCCTGTAGTGCATTCAGAATAGGAATCTGAAGCTTGCTTTACATGACTATTTGTCATTGCTAGTTAAAATTTGTTATTTCAGCAACTATGCCTTCAGCAAACTTGTTTCATAGAACTTCCCCAGAAAGTAACACAAGGATGCTATTAATATGTTAAGAGTGAATGTTTAGAGGGTATTCTTTCTTCATTATCACTAATGCAGCCGGAATGCTAATCTGCCTCATTGGGAAGATTGGAAAGCTGTTTTCTGAATGTGAAATGCTTCTTCAGTGGATACCCCAACCCTGCCACTCCTTTAGGCAGCAGGTGGTGTATGGTTCCAGCTACTGCTGAGTGCAGGGCAGAAGGTGAGCATAGCAGGTGGCACCTTGCACCCAGCAGGAATCCATGGGACTAAGACCGTGTTAATGAAGAGAATGGTTGTGGAACGTGGTATGGTTTGGCTCTCGTCCACACAGCTGGACTTTTCTTTCCAAAAGATGTCCATACTGACTTGCAGATGGTGGTGTGTGGGCTGTGCTGTCCTCCAGACCGTCCCAGTAGTCTGAACCTGGGCCACAGACTGCTCAAGCAGAAGGAAAGTATGAATGCCCCTGTATTTGGGTCCTGCACAGTGTGCAGCATTTCAGGAAACATCTAAAAGCCTACGAGTTGCTCAATGGCATTGCTTGAAGCACTGTGTGCTCCTGAGCTAAGCAATAGCTTGCCCACTGAGATGTCCCCCTTTGCTCCCCACCTCCTGGTGTTCCACTGCTACCTTGGAAGTCAAAACTGGAGAAGGAAAAGGGGCACCCAAGTAAAATCTGGGTAGTGGTCTATGTTTGACAGTTTGGAATGAGGGCAGTACAGGCCTATTCCAGGTACCTGAAGGAGAGGGTTTTTGTCCTATGGCTCCTTTTATAATGCCATTTTGTTTTCAGCAGATAGGCTGGGGCCTCCTCTGGATATTCTGCTGGACTCACTGAACTGTACAGCATTCAGCGTGCAATGGAAGATGCCAAAGCAGCACACAAGCACCATCACGGGGTACACGGTAAGTGATGCTCAGTGCTGCTGCCTGGCCCCAGCCTGCACACACTGAGACCAGCAGGACAGCCCCTTCTCCTAACAAACAGTGCCACTGCCCAGAAGGCAGCCAGAGGACAGTGTCATTGAGTGGACTGAGCTGTAACCTTAAAAACAAGCAGTTAAAGTTTTAGAAAGAAGCTATGATGGGAATTTGGGTTGAATGCCAAGGGCCTGCAGTGGATATAGATTACTTTTGTGTTGTGGTTTTCCTGCAAGGCTCTCAGTGCTCTCTGCAACTGATAAAACAGTAAAGTAGAGCAGAGCAGGTCGATATTACACTGTGCAAGTGAGGGCCATGCAGATACTTTGACTTGTACTTCCAGCCTGAGGATTATTTTAGTAGGAATATGTGTTCAAACTAAGCCTCTAAAACTCCCCAGATGGGCAGCAGGTACTAGAGAAGGAATGTTTCATGGAGTGTCTTTCTGGATAGGTACTATACTGCATAGAATCCCTGGCAACTCACCTACAGCTTTAAATATCAAAAGGGCTTTTGTTTTATTTCCCCCCCCACAGAAATCAGTTTCTATTAAACCAGCTGAATGATTTTCTTGTTGTACTCAGCAATTTTATAGGGAAGTTTCTGACCCTCATCAAGCCTCTGCCATCTTACCTTCTGCCTATGGGCAAAACAGAATGACTGGGCTGAACTGGTTACTGTATTTTAGTGCGCAAGAAGTAAAACAATGAGCACTAACATGCCATTTATTCATTTTTATTACATATTGCTTTAACAGGTATTCCATGGCAATGAAACTCAGTCCCAAAATAGAAGCTAGTCAGTGGGAAATTAGCACTAAAGATGTGAGATGTTGACTGGAATGTGTTGTTTTCCTCTTCAACAGCAATAAAAAAAAAACCAACAAAAAATGAATAGCAGTTTTTCTTATTAGCATTTCCTGTGGACAGATTTGAAATTTCCAGGAATAAAATACCCCAAATTCAGTTTAATGTAAAAAGGTGGGAAGCAGAATACTACTGAGTACCTTTATTAGTTATGTACACTAAAAGAGCGAGAAAATTCCCTGCAATAGGTATTTCTGGTACACATGCTCCTTTATCCCACAATCTTGTAAATGACACCAGTGCACTCAGTTGCAGTTGATTTTATTATGAAGTGGTGTGAACTAGAATATCGTGGTCTAAAAGTCCAAAAAGCACTTGCTGTGGCCAGGATCTGCCCCAGGTGGGCTCTGTGTGTAGCTGGGTCCACCCTTCTCTGTGAAAACAGAGGTGCAGTGAGTAAGTGTTTAGGTTGTAAGCAGTTTTCACTCTTCATACAGGCAGATAAAACATCTGAGCCCCTCTTTTTTCTTTAAGCCTTGAGCTGGTGTTTGGCATGATAATAAAACAAATGACGAGCAGCATCAATAGCGCTGCACCCAAAATGTCTTCACTGCAATATCTTGACCCTCTGGCATCTCTGGGTCTCTGTGCAGAAAGCAGATTGTCTGTCTCATTAATCTCCAGTGCATGGCAACAGACATTGAGAGACAATTGATGATAGAGCAAATTTTATAATGTCATAGTCAAGTAATGTCAGCATCTTCCTTACAAGAAGTAAGGTGTCTAAGTTGTGAAGACTAATCCCACAGCTCTCTAGCTGTTCATGCTAACCACTGACAAATGATGCACAATTAAAATTGTCAGCTCAGGTCTGCACTACAAACAGTACAACTGTGTTTCATATTAGATATGTGCATGCACCGTATGTCCTTTGGTCACACTGACAACTTCTGGCAAATGTGTAAGGAATATTAAAGCACTTCAGCTTTTTCCTTTTTGAAAAGGTAAGGGATCATGGGCTCAAATGCTGTTCTCAGTGTGCTAATTGTGCACTGGTGCACTCATTCTTGAGTTACTCTGAAACACTGAGTTACTGCTTTAACTGGTTTGACTTTATCTTCTTCCCAAGGTCTTTTACTCAGAAGTTGAAGGTGACAAAGCAGTTAAACAGCTCTCACATGATGTTCCCCTGAGTTTGGATATGGTTAGCATGGTGAGTATTTCTTTTCATCAACAATCAGAGCACTGGAGCAAAACATGCAAGTGGAAACTTGCAGCTGTGTCCTTGTTGTAGTTTCATGAAATATGGTGAGAATCTAAGCCCAAAATCTGTACTGGGTATTGAGCAAAAGGAAATCACAATGTTTTTCTGTTTGCATGATTGACTTTTTCTCCTTCATTTCTGACGAATAGTTTTATCATGTAAAAACTGTTGGGACTTGCTCTCAGCTTCCTCTTACTGACCTTTGACATCTACTAAAATAGAACTTTTAATCTTAAATGTGCATTTTCACAAATGGAAGAGATGGAATTGCATGAGTTTATGCACAGTTAGAGAGAAGTTCTCTGTCCCTGTGTGTGTATTGCAGTGTCTGACACAGCTCTGTGAGTTAACACTCAGAGTGTTTCTCTTCTATGTGAGACCGTGGACTCCTGAAATAAGGCTGCTTTAGTTGCAGTTCTGCAAGTTCCTATTCTAGAAGATTCCCCCAGCTGCTACTGTTTATTTTGTTCTTGAAAGGCCTACTTTTTGTCATTGTTCTCCATTTTTTTTTACAGTTATGTTTTTTCTTTTGTATCTCCTTTACATTCTTGCTTTGTTTTATTTATTTTTTTTTTCATTTGTCCCTCTTTCCCTCTTTCTGCCCCACTTCCTCACTAGAAACGGAGTGGGGAGGATGCCCATATTTCCTGCAGTTTTCCATCACTCTGGTTGTCAGTCCTGACTTCTGCAGGATTCTGGGATCACAGTGAATGAAATAATATTACTTGTCAAGATATATAATTTCTTTATTCATGCATTATTTTTTCACTTCTTATCCTTATCTCTGGATTCCTCTCTCGCCTTTTTTTGTTTCTTAAAAACCATTCTTGCTAGTAGTGCCAAGAAAGATCAAACAGCACACTGGTTTTTTTAATCTTAATCCTAACAGCAATACTTCTTAATCACTGGGAGAGGAGAGTCTGTATCCCAGTACTCATGCAGATGATTAGCAGCCACACAGACTACTACTATATGCTGCAGTACTGGTCTTGTTTTAATTCCCTGCCCCATTATTTATGTGTTTTTGCCATCACTTTTTATTATGTTAGTTCTTAATAAGTCTTATTTGCTTTTTCCCAGGGTCAACATGAAGGACAAGCAATTTTTGTAAGTATTGCTTCACATGAAACTTGGTCACAGATGTGATTTAAAATAATGTTGAATGTTTCTGACTTAGTCTCTCCACAGACTCACACACAAAAGTTGATCTTAAATGTTGATTCTATGTAGCACTTTTACATGATCTTTTGTGGTCAAAATGTAGCAGATAGTAGCCCCCAAAAGCTCAAAATGCACAGGTGGACAAGGTAGACCTGTGTAGGCAAAGTAGCTCCCTTTTTAGCCATGGATAAACCTTTTTTTCTGTCATTAGCGTATTTATGGATGCTTTGTTTTGATGGAGTAAATTTGTGCAAAAAATGAGATATATCCAGATAGTGAGGATTTAGAGATGGTGGAGACAGTCAAGCAGTCAGACAGACAGGAAAAGAGAAGAACAAAGTCTGGCAGTTGGAGAGGAGATGAAGAAGGAAAAACCTGAGCCAGTCCAGAGAGAGCCAAGAAAGAGGAGGAGCACAGGAAGAGGCCAGCCTTGCAACGCCCCGGAGGAAGGAGTGGGAGACTAGCTACTAGTATAAAACAAGTTTGAAAGAAATACCAACTGTCTTAATGGCTTTGCAGCTGGTGAATTAATCAGATTGATTATTTTCAGTCCTGCACTCAGTCCAGTCTGCTTCCTGTGAGCAGTAAACAGGTTGGGTTTATTGTGAGAAAGCAAGAGGTTCTTGGGTTTGGATGGGAGAAGGACAGCAATTTCAGTGTTTAACTGAAATCCCTAGCATCAACAACCTCTTGAAAATTTTTATTTTCTGAGAGCTGTTTTAGAAATAGAGAAATCTTACACAGTTGGTGGAACTCACTGAGCATTTGTGATCTGAAATAAGGAAGTTTGGTTGGACTACAAGAAACTGAGCCCTCAGGGTGCACTTGAACCAGGACTATCTGGTTCAGTCTTAGCTGAGCTGAGTCTGGGTTATGGCATTTCAGAGTTGAAGTTCCACGCTGGGCACTTTTTTGCTGCTTGATAAAAATAACACTTCTGAGGGGTACTTGTGGAGAAGTATGAATGGCTGGGATTAATCAGCTCCCAGCTGTCATTAATCCTCCAGGAAGTGGTGTTCTTGATGAAATGCTTTCTGTTGTATTCATACCAAACTCAACAGAAATCTGCAACGGTTTTGTGGTTAAGTCTGCACAGTTAATGTTTCCATCACTAAGCCTTCTCTCCTGGTGCTGGGTATGACCCTGCTGCTTTCTTAGAGGCTTCTCTGGGCCACATGGGACCACTGCAGCCAGAGCTGATTTGCACTGCCTGTTTCTGTGCGTGCCTATGTTCATGTGTCTGTGTGTTAGCAAAGTGGATAATGTATTATTGTGCATTATATCACTGCAAAGTAGAGAACATGCAAGTGACAGCAGCCAGGAGAAGTGCAGATACAGTGCTATTTAGTAAAGCTTATTGTTCTAACTGGGCATAATATTCAGGATCTCCAACACATATAGTTAAAAAACAAGAAAAATCAATAAAAATTAGTATACTTTAAAGGTGAGAGGTTTTAGGTTAGGCACAGAGCCCTGGAGAGCAACAAAGCTCCCTCTCAAATTACTAAATATACCAGTACAAAATGGGAAGTGACCAGCTGAGACCAGTAGTTCAGGGAAGGAATTGTCGTCAGGAGAGAGTGTCATTAAACCCAGCTCAGTTCCTGCAGCTGTGCTGTAATCCAGGGTTTGATGATTTTTTGGATTAAAACAAAACAGAAAACAGACATTCCTCTGGAAAACAATTTGTAGTCCTGGTTTCTGTGAGGCAGTTTACTGAGCCTCACAAACAGTTTCAACACACTTTAGGGGAGATAAGTTGTGTGGTAGAGCAGGGAGGGATAAAAGGGATAATCCAAGTGCAATTGGCTCTCTACCACAGAAAAGGCATCACATTACCTCACCCCATTCAAAAATGTGAGATTGTAATGAGAATACCAAATGTCATTTTTTAGGATTTTAGCAAGAGAGTTGTGCAAGACAAGAAAGTGAGACTGGTAACTTTTGAGGGATCATCAGCAATCGAGTGTTGAGTTTGGGACATCAGGCTTCAAAGTATAGAGGTAACCTGAGTGGAGGGATGACTACAAAAATGAGGGGGATAACTATTCCACATACTAAAATTCATTATCTATGAGGGCACTCTATCTCTTCTGAGAGAGAGAGAGAATTTGGGTTTAAGACCTGTGGTCTAAATACAAGTAAAAAAAGATATTAAATATGTTCTCCTAGGCTGCTGGACAGTGGGGCACAAGGAAATGTGTTTCTTTTCCAGGTTCTTGTTTGAAAGTGTTCCTGGTGTGAGATGGGTATTCCCTGACCTTACCACAGGTCAGGGTAGCTTGATGGTGCCCTGAATTTTTACTTATTCATTGATGTCCTGATCATTGAAGATTAGAAAATGCTTGGTCTCAGAGATACTCACTGTGTGTTTCAGAGCTGTGTTCATGGAGGGGGCACTGCCTGAAGGAGGCAGGAGTGTAAGGTGGGGCATCTTGCAGTGGTTTGGAGGGCACACATGTTGAGCTTGAATACCTAGATATTAGGGCTTTGATCTTGATTGGCCAGGCACTCAATGAGGTTCCCTCTGTTTAGTTTGCTGTAGACTTAAGTCTGGAGGTAATAATATGAGGCACATACATGAATATCCAACACATTGCAAGGGCCCTGAATGGTGTGAGATCAATAAGACAAATAATGAAGGATTTTTCCTCGTAAGCATGAGTGTAATAAAGAGGAATAATGGCAGAAAAAATTGCACACATGAATTTTTTCTGCAAGAAAGGCATGGCATGGGCATCAGTTTTGTCACCAGGAGGAGGTACTGGGTTTTTAGCAACTGGCTGCTCAAATCACATTGTGAAAGAACTCAGTCCCTTCAGCCATGAGACCAAAAGACCCAGATTAATCTTTCAGAGTGAGTGTTCCGGCTGCCTCACTCTGGAAAGTTTGTTTTCCAGCATTGTTGTCATTTCAGATTAATCTTAGACTTATCCAGATCATTCAAGCAGATCAAGGGTGAATGACGGAAAAACAGGATAGTGGTCAGGTGGCCTGTGTTAATAGGAAATCAGTGTTGGAGCTCCAAAATCATGTCCAGAAAAATGACAGATGGCAGGGTGTTGCTGAACAATGTTGTAGTAATAATGTAAGTTCCCCAAAGAGTAGAGAGGAAGTGGGTTTTTTTCCAAAAGACCATCAAAAGGAAATTTAGCAGTTAATAAAATTTTGGGATTGTTTACTATTTTACTGCAACTGAAAGTGCAGATTTAAAGTCTGTTCCAACATGAAGAAAAAGGAGAACTCTGCATTTTCAAATGCACTGTGACTAATGTGTTTAATATCAGAGAATGAAAATCAGAAGAATAATTGCTGTAAAACAGTTTTTGTCTTTTTTATTTTATTTTATTTTTTGGTAAGTGTTTATTTTTCACACCAGAGAAGTCTGTGGTGTAGAACCTGGTATTTCTGTTTAGCTGTATATGCTGTCAAAATTCATAAATCTTGGATTAACATAGACATTCCAGGTAGGCTGCACATAAAGAATATTCAGTTTCTGTAACAGGCATACATTCTTCATTAAAGATCAAATCTAAATATCTGAGGCTGATCCATGCTATGTGAAGCAGCCAGTGATGAAATGTAATGTTTTAGTGATATTTTTTGTTTTTTGGGAGATTTGAACAGACTCCTCTGATAAGTATTCATCAGCACAAGCTCTTCACATGGAGCTGAGCATTGCCAGCTTTACGGTAGTTGTCTGTGGGTTAATCTTTGTGTGTTTATGGCAGAAGGACAAATAAGGGAAATGCTCGCTTCAGGTCAAGGCTGTTAGCTGAGCTCGTAAAATTGTGAGAGATGATGGGATAGGGCTCTGCTCCGTGAGAAATTAAGGATGATCAGTTCACACTGCATCAAATTGCTTCACTCTCAGGAGGTTTAATGGCCTCTGAATTTAAAAGAGAAATAAAAACAAATAAAAAAATTGAGGGGGGCAGAACACACCAGAGTGATACCAAATGCGAGCAGTTGGCTCAAGGGAGGGAATAGTATGTGACTTTCTTTGACTTCACCAGTGGAAAAGCTGGATATCAAATGCAAACGATCCACAACATTTTGAGTTATGCTGAGAAATGGGTCCAGGTCAACCTTGTGGATTCCCCTGGGGCGAAGCTGCAGCTTGAGAGGAAATAATGGTTCTATTTGTGTTTGTTGTTTCTGAGCTGCACTGGGCTGGGGACAATCTTCCTAGGCGAGTACAGGGAAAACACCATGGAAGATCCCTGAACCCCAGCTCACAGCACCATCCCCAGATACACAGAATTGCTCTCACAACGTGCTTGTCTGCTCTTGACTTGCAGGATGTTGTTATTGGGGACCTGAAGCCGGGCACTCCGCACCGTGTTAGCGTTGGAGCCTACAGCTGGGCGGGAAAGGGACGGCCCAGCATGCCCAGAGAGGTGACAACTTTATCCCCAGGTAACTCTACCTGCAGGGCTCTGCTGCCAAGCTGGCAGGGCAGATGTCTGCAGCACTCACGCCTGACCTCTGCCATGTGCACTAGCACAGTATTCCACTTTCTCACAAATGCAGGGTTTTAGAGGGGCAATAGGGTGAGGGGAGAAGCCTATGAATTTGATTCCCCAGTCTGTGGGTGTTGGGTTGTTGTGTGTACAACCCAGCTGCTTCTCTAATGCTGTTCCTTTGCACTTCTTCTTAGACAAGTGCATGCCCCCTGCGCCACCCTATCAGCCCCAGATCGTGGTGGTTTCCGATTCAGAGGTTGCATTGTCCTGGAAGCCTGGAGTGAGTGAAGGAAGTTCTCCTATCCAGCACTACACTGTGGAGTTTATCAGGCAAGTTTGCCAGTGAAGTCTAAATTTCAGTGTTTTAGCACTACAGTTTTGGGGCTTTTTAACCTAAACTGCACTATTCAACTGTGTATAGATATGATTTATTTACTTATCGTGTATCATATGCTTAGTTCTCTTCTCAGTGTGTGTTGAATTACCATGGAAATTTAAAGGCAAAACCAGAAAGGATCCACTTTGTTATAAAATCACCAATAAGTTGTACTTTCTGAAAGAAAAATAAGGTCTAATTTGATCTGTCCCCTCTACTAGCAGCCTGGGTGAATGGCGTTTTAAGTTTCTCCTGTCATCAAAAGCTGTCAAACCATGCTGAGAAAAGTGTTTGGCAGAGTGGTTTCCCTGGGCTGCTATAGAAAATAATCCAAGGCCTGAAAGTTCAGTATACTGGACAATTTTACCTGACAAAAGTTATAGAATCATAGAAACATCAATATTGGAAGAGACCTTCAAGATCATCCAGCCCAATCATCAACCCAACACTACCTCTGTAGCCCCAAACCACCAAATCACATCATGCAGTGCCAGACCCAGATACCTCTTGAACACAAAGTCATTTGAGTCTTGAGCTCGCAGGATTTAGACTTGCTTTGTTATGCTAATGCTAATCAAGTTTACATAAAATTTTGATCTCTCTGTTTAGATTTGTGGGGAAAGTGGGGTGTTAGTGGGGTGTTGGTGGGGTGCTGTTTTTGTTCTTTTATGTTGAACTTTACAATTTGCAGCAGTAGAACTGAACTGTCAGACGTTGTCAGTCAAATTGCTTTTATAAGCTGCATAAAAAGGGTCAGGAGGAGGCGATTGTATCTGCAAGCATAAACAAGGATTTGTACTTGACTGTTCATATGCTTGTTTGAGCTAATATCAGCATACGAATCTATTTATTTTTATTTGCCTCAATGTTTACCCTTACAGTGAATGTAAAATTCACCCTTTTAATCCATTGAGTGAATACTCAATGACAGATTTTAGTTGAGGATCCTGGAAAAGAAGAGAGAATTGATTCTTTAACTACTCTGATCTGTAAAAGGTCAAAAAAATCATTCTTTAGGAAAACATAGTAATTTTAAAAAAAAAAATGTTGTTGTTAGAACAGACAGGGAGAACTTGATTTTCAAAGTATGGGTACAACCTAGAAGATACTGATATAGTAAAAAGATATTGATATAGCAAAAAAAATACCCAGACTGAAAACCTCCTTGTTAACTCATGCACTTTGTATTTGGGCTGAAATTCTCCTTATTTAGTTGAAGGCCATCCAATGTTCAGTGTGCTGCGAGGCAGGACATGAGAGCTGAAGATACTTATCTCCTTCATGTGCTCTCTGCTGTAGACCTACAATGAGATTTCTTCAATATCTATTTTTTGAACACAATTTTTATCTGAGCTTTTTGCTCTCTCTCCATCTCTTCTCTCTCATTTGCTCAGTTGATGGGGAAGGGATTTTGTTGAGTTCTGATTGACTGCACTTCTATCACCTCTGTGCTTTTACTGTAAAGTGGAACCTGGAGGCTTATGTACACTTCTTCATAGCACCAGGAGCCTGCTAATGGAAGAAGTGGGCACCATCATCTCCATCTGACACACTGAAAGTGCACCCTTGAATGTTTTTGCTCAGCCAGGGAGTGGAAAGCTGCCTTTGCTGTTTAGGTCAGAAGATGCGAGAGATTGAAAATTCAGTGTTTCATTGGCTTTAGACTTTGGGAAAGAATTTGCTAACAGCAAAATGTTTTGATTACACTGTTTAGTTTGAGGTTTAAAGCTAAGTTGAAAGTGCCTTTGTTAATTTTGAGATTATGCTCTCTTAAACTTGGAAGCTTGGTTGTATATTTGGAGTAAGTTCAATGAGCCATAAGCCCTAATGGCAGTTAGAGGTAAACATTTAACTTTAGGCTTCACTGTCTTTTGCTGCATATAGTTTTAATTACTATAAAATGTGTTATCATGAGTTAAAACTAGTGAATTAAACCGATGTAAATCTAAAACAAATCAGTTCAAGTAAATTTGAATTGAGTCTTCTTATGTCAAGGAAATATACCATTATCCTGAGATTTTTCAAAATTAATAACTTTCTAATGCAAATCTGTAATTTTGCTTGGGTTCAGCAAAAATGTCTCAAATCTATGACATTGTTTAAATCATTTCCATCTCATTAGAATTAACTTTAGGACTTTAACCCTAGGAAAAACATGTTGGGACAAAACACTCCTCTCAGTTGCTCAGCTGTGATACTGGGGAAATTCAGTATAATAATGAAAATTCAATACATTAATTATTTTGAGATACCAGAATCTAATCAGAGCCAGGGCTAGCCCTTAGTCAGGGCCTAAATTTGATGCTTTATTTAAGCACTTGCCTAAGGGTTTTCCCTTGGGATCTGTTGGTTCACTACAGGCAATGTAGGGCTTCAGATGTAGGATAAGCTGAACTAACTGCTGCTGACTAAAAGAGGATGCTAAGGAGACCACAATCCCACTTGTCTAAATGCTGGAAGTCAAGAGAGAGACTGTAGGACTCTCTCCTCACTGGATAGTTCATAGGTAATATGGAATGGAATGTGTTAAAATCAAAATATATAGTGTCTGTGCAACTTTGTAGGCTCAGGGTAAATACTTAGTTGGTTTATGGTGAGAAGTATTTAAAGAAAAATTACATTTTTATGAAAGCCTCTAAAGCAAGACCCCGGACTTAAGCATATAAAGTTGAATGCTTTTCCTTAAGATGCTATATAAAATTAATTCTTAAAAATGTCTTGGATAGTTTCATTCAAATGCTTCAAATACACCAATTTTTAATCTGTTGAATGCCTACACAATCTTTTAAACTTGATGACTAACTTATCTAAATTTTTATAGCCACATAGCAGCTACAGAACCACAAGTGTTTCAGCCGCACATGCCCTAAAACAATCAGGTCACTTTCTTTTCATCTCATTGGTATATAGATGAAATCAAAAGGTTTTAATATTAATTTTGGCATGCAAAGGAAATTTTTCAGTATCTTGGTAGTGACATGAAACTTCTGCTGCAATGAACTAGGCAGGTTCTGCTGATAAAACCGGGAGATTTATTAGTATTCAGATGTTAGGGTGGTGCAGATTCAGCATGGTGTTGTGCACAGATTTCTTGATTAGTTTGAAGCCTTCCCTCTCCCTCCCAGAAAAATCTATCCCTGAATTTATTCCCTGCTGAACTGTCTGTCTCTGGCACTGCACTGAACCAGACAGTCATAGTTTGATTTTGTTTGCAAAGAACCTGAAACAGCACATCTCACCAGAGAGACACCTCCCAATGTCTAGGAAAAAATACTTTTCATATAGTTTTCCCTGACTATTGCATAAAACAGTCGTATTTGACTCAGTATTTACCTCACTGCTTGTGAGATTAACTCCTTGGAAAGGTAACTGATGAAGAAAGAGGAGTGAAAGATATTAGGGAGGAAGTGCTTAACAATATTAGATAGCATCAGAAGACGATCTAATAAGAGAATGAGTTACCAAAATTGTCCACTTTTCCTTTCCTCACAGTTGACCTGGCATCTTCGTTGATACATTTTATAGAAAGTGTCACAATAATGTGAGATAATAATAGTTACTAAAAATAATATGTTATAGTGCAGTATATTCTACAGGAGATTTTTCTATAGCAAGTGATGATGTATTGTACTTGTCATCGTATTTATTATTTGCTGGAATATTTTTAAAAAATCATTATGGAGATGAATTTTCCCCTTGAGATGAGTACAAATATAGCATGGAAGAACAATCTGAAACCTTAGAAAAATTGGTTGCTAGTGGGTGCCTCACACTTAAATAATTTCCAGGTGATTTTAAAAGGAAGTTCAAGTGATTATAAAATTGCTGTTCTCTGTATCAGAAAGAATTCCTTTCTTGAATTGAATCAGTCCCCAGGTTACAACATAAAGCAATAATCCAAACTTTTTTGATACATTTGGTACAGAATTCTGGCCCTGGTTTATACCCATCCAATCTTATTGGCTTTAGCCATATATTTATTATCTTAAAACCACTATGACTTGCATTAGATCCTTGCTGCGTAGCATTTATGTGTTGGAGATGCACAGCTGCAGCTTCAAGAGGAGGCAATGTCCATGGAAATTGTCTGATTCCCCCATTCACACATTCAATGTCTGGAGTTGCCCTGCAAGGTCTTGGCCAGAGGCAGAGAGACCTGTGTTGGATTAATGTAGTGCTGCAGGAAAATGGGAAAAGTGGCATCAAAATGAGCCCTTCCAGTGTAAAAGTTGACAATATGCTGAAATAAAACATTAAAACAAAGGACCACGGAGACAGTTTTCAACAAAATCTTCTCATCTCAGGGAACATGGGAGCTGGCTTTCCCTGGATGCAGTCACCAGCTGAATTTGTGTTCCTTTCTCCATCTGTTTGCCATGTTTTCATCTCATACTGTTTTGTTCACACAGGGAGCGTTCTGGAGAAGTAGCAAAGGTCAAGTGATAAATCTCCCTCTTTCCCTCTCCTTCAGCTGCAGATCCTTACATGTTTGCAGGCATTTCCTTTATTATAAACTTCTGCAGAAGGAAATGTTGGGAGAGACAGTCAGTGTATTTGAAGCCTAGCCTGCTGTTTGTGTTATCTCCTAAATCTTTTGAGGGTGCAATGCCTCCTTTGGGTCCCTTCATCAAAGGCCCGTTGTTTCCACTTGGGTGGACACATCAGCAAGGTCTGTTGCAAAAATGCAGCTCTTGAGCTAGCAGGAATTTCTTGGATGGGAATTAGAACCAAAAAAGGATGTGTACAGGAAAATTGAAAACACTACTAAGCGAGCCTTTGGAAGGAAGCAGTTTTAACAGCTTTCATTGGAAAACACTATATATTGTCATTTTGGCCCAGGCATCAAAAGCTCAGAGGAGGGAAACAATGGAAGAGTAGCCAAAATAAATGCTCTCCTGTCTACCAGGAAATGGTGGTGAAGGGTGACTTAAGATGGTCTGTTTAGCTATCATTACATCTTGTGCGTTTGTCTGATTTTGTTTTTATTTTTAGCAAGACAATGAAATACTCATGTCCTGTGTGCCGCTGTGCACTTGAGACAGGCAGCTGAGAACTGCTGCTTTGCCACTGCATTTGCCATGCTGGCACAAAGCAATGGAGCCTCAGTGATCAATAAATCTTGTATTGACTACTAAAAGAAAACATACATTAACTTTGGCATTTCCTTCCAGCTGAAAATAAACAAATACAAAATGCCTGCCTTGTGCTATAATTTTTAATTTGAAGACTGTTGGAAACATTTGCAGCTAATCCTGTGTAAACACTGGTAGATTCAGGGTGCACTTGGAGGTTATTTCCTGTAATAAATATTGCAAGAACACTGGAATAATTTTCTCTGAAAGCCATTTCTGTCCTCATTTTCCTTTCATAAACTTTAATTTTAATATTTTGGGTGGCCTTGAGTGAATGTTTACATTTTGTTGTTGTTTGTATTTGTTTAACTTCTTATCTTGTTCTCTCTTTGATAAGAAGAGGCCACTTTTAGAGAGAGTGTAAATAGTGTGAAAGCCTCAGAATACTCACTCAAGCACTTCAAGTTGTCCCCCCTCTTTACAAATACAATGTGCCTGTTTGTATGAACTTAAAACATTTGATACCAAACTGCCATGGGAATGGTTAGGCTGGTTTCAGATGAAATACAATGGCACTTAGAGAAGCTCTTATTGGCAGTTGGCTTCCAGTATTAATCAGGAGCTAACCAGGTATTGTCCAAAGGCAGCTATAGGAATGTTGTTACAAAATCCAGGTACACAGGGCATGTTCTCTGTATTATTGTTCTGTGGGTTTTGGGTTGTCTTTGTGTGGTTTTTTATGGTTTTGTTTGGGGTTTTTTGTCTGTCTGTTTATTTGTTTTCTGAAGAGAAGACTTTGGATCCTTATTTTCCTGTGTGAGTGGATTAACCTGATTACCTGGGCAATCAGATGTTGGATTCTCATCTTGTTAATGCTTGTACATGTTTGAAGGGACTTACTGGCTTTAGAACACATACTCTTAAAAATAAATCAAGATCTTTCCCTCTGTTGCAATCTATAGCCATATAGGGAGTTGGGAACTACAAGTAATAGACCCCCATTTAAAAACTACTAATCCAAAATCCATGAAACAGATAAACATAACTGGATTTTTCAGTCAGTCCTGTAAATAACCTCCTTGGCTTTATCAGCAAAATTTAAGAAACTTGGTTTGTGTGATTGTACATTTTTGTTATTGCAGACATCACAGCTTGGTAATGGTGTGTTGCACAGTCTGATCCTTTCAGAGTGAAGGGTTTCAGTGATGATTTAGTAGACTTGGTCTCATTTATTAGTATATTCCCTAGAAAAGTATAAAGGCAGCTAATTAATACAGCCAGCGTTAATTATTTAAGATCTGGTCTTTGTTTGATCCTCAAGGCCAGACCTTGACAGCAACTGGACGGTAATAAGAGAGCAGATCCAGATGGAGTCTATGGTTCTCAAAGGACTTCTCCCAAACACCAAGTATCAGTTTGCTGTCCGAGCAGCAAACTCCTTTGGATCCAGCCCTGCCAGCGCCCCGAGCGATGTCATCCGCACGTTCAGTGAGTACAACCACCTTCTTGTCATTAAAGCTAAACAAAAATGGACAATGTATGTCAATAAAATGTACCCAGGGCAGCTATGGAGGCCTGCTGGTGGAGAGTTACTCTTCAGGTACAGTCACCCCCATTCTGACACCTCTCAGTCCTGTCTGAGGAGCTTGCTGCAAGCACCCTGTGAAAGTTAAGCCATGAGCAAAGAGCAGCATCACTCTCATACCATTTATTTTTTCTGGAGGTCATTGCTAAGTATTTTTGGATCATTTTTGTGCTGTCTTCATGCAGAACTGGTAAGTAAATATCATGGGGAGAAATGAGAGAAACTAGCCTATTGTTCATTTTTTCTGTTCTTTGATGCTGAACCTTATATATTACATTTATAATTTCAGCAGCTCAGAAAAATCAAATCAAACCTGTCCAGTTCTCTGAGGAGTAAGACTCTTAACTATTAAGCACAGTCATGAAAATAATGATCTAAAGTAAGCGTCCCTTTTTGATCAGAAGCTGCATAGCAAAAATATTAGGTGAACATGATGACATACCAACTCATTAACTGCTGCTGGGCTTCCTCAGGATGCAATCCTCTGCCAGTGCTGGTGTCTCTGTGGGCTGACTTTAAGGAGCTGTTGCTCCTCATCCCACCCAAAGTCATAGCTTATATGTGGGAATTCAGCCAAGCCAACACAGAGAATATTGGGAATTGCACAAATCACATCTTCTAACAGCAAAAAATCCAATGCTACAAAGAGAAACAATGGAGGAAACAGAGCCAAAGCCAGCAAAGTGTGGGTACTAACTAAGCTATATCATGACAGTTCCAAATTTTTATATAAAAATGTACATCTGTACTTTTAAGTGCCTTTTATTTTTTCTTTTCTCACTCTCTGAATTGCAAACCATCTCTAATTAACTAGTGAAAATGAGCAGCAAATATTCAGGTAGGACTGTGAGCTCCACAAGAAGATTTTGCATGCTGCAGAAACATAAACAACTTGCTCAGTGATCCACCAATTTAACCTGATAAAGATTTATTTCTAAACTGCCTCTCTGTTGTGGAATCTCTTTTTTCGTTGATTCTTATATGGCAGTTTCCATTATTTTTGTTCCTCGGTCATAAATTCCATCACTTGAGCAGTTTGCATGTCGCTTGCTATGGCTGCTGAGCTCAGAAGTTTAACTTCTGAGGTAAATGTTTGTGAAAACCTCTTGCAGTGTACTCTGGAGTTCCTTGGCCCCTGGATCCTCCAGGATCAGCTCCGGCTGCCTCAGGCACATGTGTGTGCTCCTTGGTATCTTGTTTATCTTTGGATGTTAGCAGCTACATCCTTTGGTCAGAAAAGACAGAGTTTTTAGCTCTATTAATAAGGGTGGAATTGTCTTCATGCTGTGCTTGTTACTGAAGTATTCCAGGGAAGGCACTTTGCCTTTGGAAATGGTATGCTCTGCAGGGGCCTGCCAAGGAGTCTCTAAAACATGAGTTTTTGTCATTAGACCTTGGCATCAAATTCACATCTGGTGTGTATAAGCATTGATTTCTAGAGAGGTTTATAAAGGACATGAGATTGGTTCTCTGTGTCTGGATCAGATCTGAAAAGTCAATATATTATGCATTTTGCGCAGCTCTTGGAGTGGGCTTAGAAGGTCTGAGCTGGCCCAGGGTAGGCACATGGGGGCTGAGAGGTTGCTTTCCCTGCTCCAAGGGCCTGGCAGAGCTTGGCAGAGACCCTCATGACCAGGCAGAGCTCTTGCAGCCCAGGGCCATGTCAGTGATGTGCTCCAGCCCTGCTCCAGGCTACTTGTACTGGGGGCTACTTTGGCAAACTCTGGACCCTTTGGCAAATGCAATTGTTGTTCATTTGCCAGTGTGCTCTTTGAAAATAGGCTTAAAAACTACATATAGCCATTATGCATGAAAGCCGATGTTATCTTGTGGATACCTGTTGTCATAATAACACAATTTTGCAGAGCAAGGAGCGTTGCTCAAAACTGCCATGGATCCTTGCCTTAAGAAATAAATTATTTGGTTTTCTGAAGGTAGGAGTGTAGCTGAAATGATAGTCTAGCTGATAGCAGTTCTCATTTGTCTTTACTTGTGATGTCTGTGTAGGAGACTGACTTGATGTTAACCAGACACACAAGTACACTGCACATTAGTAGAAAAGCTAAACTTCTGTTGAGAGAAAATTGTTCTTCATTAAAGCTGCACATATCCTGAACATTTATTTTCTGCCAAAACATTAAAAACCTCTGAAGAATGATTTAAAGCACAGACAAGTTTCATGAAACAGAAAAAAACCCCCAAACTAACACTGAGCTCAAGGGTATCCAATTAAAACTCACTCCTAATTCATATTATGTTTCTGAAGGTACCCTCCTGCTTCTACCAGCCAGAAAACCCAGGCCCAATTAATCAGTCACTTCAGTTGCTCAGGTATAAGGGTTCAGCAGATTTGAGGTCCTCAAATTTTGTGGTTTCCAGAAGTCACTGGAGGAGGGCGTGTGCCATTCACCTGATTGTCCCCTGGGGCTCAGGTCAGGTGATGTGTCTCAGGTGGTACCAGTTGCTTGCCTGTCTCAAAGTGCCAGCAAATACCTTGTCTCAACTCGTGGTTTTGAAAAGGTGTCAGACATCTCTGGCATCTCTGAAACTGAAGCAGCTTTATTCTTCAGAGTGTACATTGTAGAATTACTATCTTCAATATTACCACGTTTCCTCCTCCCACCTGAGCTGTGAAACACGCCACATGCCACAGATTTTTGATGCTATTTTCTGCCTGCTTATGTATTCTTCAGAAATTTCTGAAATATCTTAGAAAGCTGGCAGAAGTGCATACAATGTCTGACTCCTTTGCATTACACTTAGCTCACATGGTGGTGGCACTAAGGTCCTTAGTGTGTTTGGATTTCAAAAGCTTGTAGTTTTACCCTTGTATGTGCTGGATTTTTTATGCCTGACTTGAAATAAGTGGTGCTTTTCTGATGCTTATTTTAACTGATTAGCAAATTCCCAACATTACCTCAAAAGCAGAGGACCTTTGGGGGATCCATGTTGTCTTGCACAGATTCTCTTGCAGTGCTTGTAGGCAGGCTGAGGCAGAGATGCTACTCGGGGATGTTTTCTCTTGTGTTTTATCTCATTCTCACAGGTAATTCACTCATTTTGTTTTTAAAATGGGGGTGGATTTGCAGTACTCTTGACTTCATTGTTTCAGGTCAGCATAGGAAAACACCAACTTTGTTTGCTCTGCTAAAGGGATGCTGACAGTATCACCTAACGTGACAGACCTCCCAAGGTCCTTGAAAATAGAACATGTGGCCTTGATTATAAGCAGTTGCCCCCTTACCTAGTAAAAAATGCATGCTTCGTTAATTGCTCCATTTTCAGGGAGGAAAGAGAGGGCAAGTTTCCCCAAGGGTTCTCATTTATTTGTGATTTGGTTTCATTAATTTTTTTTCTAGAGGGAAATGATGCAATAAATCCATTTTTGTTGCCTTTTTTAATTACAGTTGCACATTGTGGGTATTTCACCGACATAGTTGTTGGGATTTTGTTGTATAAAATCTTTCAAAATGTCATGGGCAATTCACTGGAAAATAAAAGATTGCACATACTCAGTTTAGAAACAACAAAGTAAACTGTCCCAAAGAATCAAACCAAAAAATTGTCGTCACCTGCATTGCTTAAATAATCTTCATCTCCTCGGGAAACAGATGGGGTTTGCACTGTGCCTGCAAGGTCACCAGCCTTGGGCTTTGCCAGACCAACAGAGGAAGTGTCTTCTGTTAAAAATACCCTTCTGCTTGTCTCCACAGCAAACGTGACAGAAGTGACTGCTTAAGCAGGGCACATCCCTTCCTCTGGTCCTGGCTGCCACTGCCAGGAACACACGGAGCAGGGCATTGGCACAGGTGCTTAAATGTTCTACTTGGAGCTTTAATGTGTCAGCTGAGGCTCAGGCACAAAAAAAGGGGCAGTCTCTGGGGTCCAAACCTTGATTTAAATGGTGGTGATGCATCCTGGAGATAGTAAATGGAGAAGATTTTCCAGTGAATTGTTTCCCACACATCTCCAGAGGCTTTTCCAAAGCGCTGTTAGGGACTGTAGGGACAGTGACAAAAAGCTAGAGATAGGTCAAGTGACATGCAGCGTTGTACTGTGGGTCACTGAAGAACATAAAACACATTTTAAAATGCTCCTGATGTATTTTGAATTAAGACTTGGGGGTGGGGGGGTTCAGGATGACAGTCAGTCTGTTAGCGCTTCCATTCAATCTGCCTGTGTTGCAGTGCCCCCTGTTCTACCTCCTACACTCTCTTATGTCTCTTCATCACTGTGATGATGGCAACCTAATTAGCAAAACAAAAGTTTGTGTGGCTTTATATTTGTTTTGAGAAAGATTTCTTTAGTATAACTTAATCCCTAATTATTTGGAAAGAGCCTATGTTAAGTTCGTGACCCCCACAAGTTCTTGAATTGTTTATAAAATAGGATTATAGGACCTGGTAGAGGGTCTTAATCAGACTTCATCTCCTTGTACACTGGAACACTGATTTAATTAAATATAGCCTGCTTGTAGTCTCTGCAGTCATTGTCTTGGTATTTGCTGAGTACCACTTTGCTTAATTGTCCCTGATTTACCACCCATTATGAGATGAGCTCTCCACGAAAGCAACACAGTGCACTTAAGAAATAGGCTGATGTGGGGGTTTATGTACAAAATGTCCTGTTAATTTCTCTGCATCCTGTTTTACAGTTCATTGCATCATGTCACATGTGATTATCATGTTATGGCCAGTGAGCAAAGGCCTGATGTAGAGAAGAGCAAGGCAGCTGAGAAACCAGTGGGCTGGTACCTCATCAATCCTGTGTGCTCTCACCTGTTTAGATTCAGACACGGTCAGGAGCGAGTGCATCCAGCAGCTGCATTGCTCCTGAGTGCATTACATGTTACCAAAACTGCTCACAGATCTGCAGGTAGAGCAATGTGGTATGTGCTGCCTGAAATGCAGCTAGATAGACTCAGGAAGGGGAAAAAATGGAAAGTTGGAGACCTGTGGATATTAGGACACCTCCTGAAGTCACACTTATTCTGGTGATGCCAAACTTTCATAGTGAATGTCTCTGAAGAAGGGCCTCAAAGCAGTCTTTCTACCAGACACAATAAGCCATACTTCCCTTGTTCTCTCCAGGCTCTAAATGTTGTACCAGTTCAAAAATGTAAAAGGAACCGTTGTCCGGTTTAAAATAGTGGGTACATTTCATCTCCCAAGGTCTTCTGTTGGAAAAGCAAGGAATGTTTTGATCTGCTGAATGAAAGAAGCACACCTGGTGTTTGGGGAACTGCCAGCCTCTCCTAAGCCACCAGGTCTCATTGCATGCTGGAGGTTATTAATGTATTTTAGTGATAACCACTCAAATCAGGAGAGTTACATTTCAGTGAAACTGGCATGGCATTAAAATCATAACCATAGCAAGTGTGTTTATCTGAATATGAACTCAAGACCTAACATTCTCCTATGTATGAATATAAAGGTACTTCATTTTCTGCATAATTTTCACTTCTTCCTTATTGAACTTACATCCCATTAGGCCAATAGAAAGTTTGATTGAAAAGAAAAAAAAAAGGACAGCATTTTGGCCATAACAGATGTTTATTTTGCAGTTTATGATTTCTAAGTTAGAAAATGGAGTTTGTGATCACAGTTTGTTTGAGTACAGATTAGATTGTTTCCCCTGACACATCACATGAGTTTTCCTTTCTTTAATCCCAAATTATCGTTATGGCTTCCATCACTCTTAGGAATATTACACTTCCATACATGAAAAGAACTAAATCGCCACTGAAATATTTTTCGACACATAAAATAAAGGCAATAAGAAGTAGTGTTGGAAATGATACAACTTCTAAAACTTTTAACTAACTTTAGTCAGGGTTTTGTTAATCTTTGCCCAGGGGGAAGGGAATGGAAGTTTCTTTTCAAGAGACTGTTCCCTGGGCAAGGCCTGGTGAGCTTAAAATCTCAGTGGACTGGGAGCTTCCAGAGGATGCGCAAGAGATAAATGACCATAATGAACATCAACCCCTGATCATCCTCCCTGGTGTGCCAGAGACACCTGGTCTGGGAAAAGATCAATAAGAGAACCAAGAATGAGGACCTAATTAGTATCGAAGGTGAAGGGATCAATAACCAATAGGAAATCAAACACTAAGAACGGAGTAACTTGGGACTAACGAACATTGAACCAATGGCTTTCACTGGGTTTTGACTGTATAAGTATGTGAAAAATCTAGTAAAAAGAGCCATATGCGAGTGAATGATTTTCTCTGCACAGCGCAGGCAATGTGTGGATGAAATGATTTCTGGCCAGAATAAACTAATGCCTTAATTCTCTAACACTAAAAAATGTTGTTGGAGAGTTTTTGTTTTTCCCGCAGTTTTGGTGACAGTAGCACAGACCTGACTTAATAGCCATGGTATTCAGGGAGCTGAAAATTGAGTTAGTGCTGCCCCTTCCAGTGGCATTGAGGTGCAAGCAGGATGAAGCTGAACATCTCTTTCCCAACCAGTGGGGAGCAACTAGCCCAAAAAACCCGCTAAAGCAGTTTGTGCAGAGCTGGAGGGCTTTAGAAATGCAAATTAGCACCCTTGGGGGAAGCACGCATGTCAACTGGGGGCAGTGCTGGGCCACCCTGAACATGACCTCACCCCCAGGAAGGAGTTTGCACCAAAGCCTCCTCCCCACACCCTGAGCCCTGCCCACCTGTAAAAGATGAGGAGGCAAAGAGGGAGGTGGGACTCCCTGACCATGGTATCACTGATGCCACCTCCCTTCAAATCTTGAAGGAGGGTGACTCATTGGAGCCACCCTCTGATAATTGCCCTCAGGCCTGCTCGTTTTTAAGGCATTAGTTTATGATGGAGCAGATCTGATAGTGATGAAACCACACCCTGTTAAAGAATTAACTTAGTTACGAAAGACATAGACTCTTTTGAAAATTTTACTGATGTTGGAAAATGAAATAAAGCTTTCTAAAGAAAAAACACATGGCAAAGAGCTGTGTCGTTTACTCAAAATGCATACTGTTGCATGAAAAGTTTGAGTGTGTTGGGGAGGGGGGAGCTGATCCCTCTACCCACTCCAACATGTGATAAAAATACTGTGAGTGTGGGGGAAGTGGTGAGCTTCCAAACAATGCCCAGGAAGGAGCTGATATCCCCATTGTCTTTCACCCAGATTACTGCTATTGATTCCATAATTTAATGATCAGGACTGAGACAAAAACTCTGTGAACCCAGAAGGTGAGCTAGGAGTGGGGGCCAAATTGGAATATCCCAAAAAGTTCACTGAAAATGAATGGAAGTTTAGTTTCCCTGTATTTTCCATGAAACTTTGCAAAGAGTGTTCAGTGTGCCCAGGTGGCCAAGAAGGCCAATGGCATCCTGGCCTGTATCAGAAATAGGTGGCCAGCAGGACCAAAGCACTGATTGTTCCCTTGAACTCAGCACTGGTGAGGCCACACTTTGAGTGCTGTGCCCAGTTCTGGGCCCTTCAGCTTAGGATGGATATTGAGATGCTCAAATCCATCCAGAGGAAGGTGACCAGGTTTGGGTCTGGATCACAAGCCCTTGGAAGAACGGCCGAGGGAGCTGGAGTTGTTTAGCCTGGAAAAAAGGAGGGTCAGGGGACACTTTATCGCTCTCTAGAACTACCTGAAAGGAGGTTTTAGCGTGTTGGTCTCTCCTCCTTGGCGACCACTGACAGAACAAGAGGGCACAGTCTTAAGCTACACCAGCTTAAGATGTTTAGGCTAGAGATCAGGAAGAGATTCTTCACTTAAAGAGTATTGGGCTTTGAAACTGGCTGCTCAGGGAGGTGGTGGAGTCACTGTCCCTTGACATGTTTAAAAAAAGACTGGATGTGGCACACTGCCATGGTTTAGTTGATAAGGTGGTGTTAGGTCATAGGTTGAAGTTGATGATCTGGAAGGTCTTTTCCAACCTAGTTAATTCTGTGATTCAGTGAGCTGAAAATTGCTGCGAATGCTGGGACCTGAGTTAGTGCTACCCTGTCCAACAGCATCGAGGTGTGAGCAGGATGAAGCTCAACATCTCTACCCAAGCTACTGGCTGCCAAAAGCTCATTGAAGTGGACAATGGAGGCAAGCTAAGAATGTTTTATGAAAAACAAATGGCCACAGAGGTCCTGGGTGATTCCCTCGGTGAGGAGTGGGAGGGATCTGTTTTCCGGATCAGTGGTGGCAATGACAAAGGCTTCTCTGTGGAGCAGGGTGTCCTGTCTCACAGATGTGTCTGCCTTCTGCTCAGCAAGAGCCATTCCTGCTATCACCCCAGAAGAACTGGAGATAGAAAGCACCAAGGGTGAAAAGGACATTCCTGGGCTGACTGACACAACTCTGTCATCTTGGTCCCAAGGGGGACAGCAGAACCTGCAAGCTGTTCAACTTGTCTAAGAAGGATGACGTTCGCTAGTATGTTGTGAGGAAGACTCTGAACAAGAGGAGCGAGAAGCCCAGAACTAAGGCTCCCAAGATCCAGTGACTAGGGATTCCTCGAGTGCTGCAGCATAAGCACAGGCATTTTGCTCTGAAGAAGCAGTGAACTCAAAAGAACAAGGAGAAAGCAGCAGAATACAAAGCTCTTGGCCAAGAGAATGAAGGAAGCCAATGAGAAATGCCAGGAGCAGATTGTGAACTGGTGCTGGCTTTCTTCTTTGAGAGCTTCTACATCTAAGTCTGAATCAAGACAGAAGTAAGGATGTTGTATGTGATAGTAAAAAGATATTCTACATGGTATTACCAATAAATTCCTTTTGTGGTGAACTTTAAGAAAAAAACCCTGACACAAAACCAAAATAAAATCATCACAACACAGAACAAAAGTGAACAATTTACACCAAATCCACCCCTTGATCCTTCAGCAAACAAAAATTCCCTATGATCATTCTACTGTATAACACTTAACACTTTTCCATACTTGTTTTGCCTGTTAGTTCTCCCAGTTAGTATCTTTATCTCAAAATCTTTATGATCGTCCACATTTTCCAGTAAAAAGACTGGGCTAACCTGGGCCAGATGCCAGGCCCCCACCAAACCCACTCTCTCATTTCCCTCTGCAGCTGGACAGAGGAGAGAAAATTTAATGAAGAGTTCAGGGATTGAGGTAAGGACCAGGAGAGATCTCTCAGATATCGTCACAGGCAAAACAGGCTCAACTTAGAGATAGGAAGGAAATTTTCTACTAACAAAATCAGAGCAGGACAATGAGAAGTAAAATAATCCCTTAAAAACACCTTCCCCCAACCCCTCCCTCCAACCCCAGCAGTGCAGGAAGACAGGGAATGGGGGTTTTGGTCAGTTCATCACCCAGGGCTGCTCTTGCTGCTGAGGAAGAGGAGTCATTTCCCTGCTGCTCCGTAGGGTAGTTCCCACGGGGGACTGTTCTCCATGAACTTCTCCAGGAGGGCTCCATCTCACGGGCAACTCCCTGCAAATGGCTGCAATGTGAGTTCATTACACAGACACCAGTTCCCCTGGTCTACTGGGTCACTCTTCCATGGGTGCAGTCCTTCAAGGACAGGCTGCTCCAGGCTCTTCCTTCAGATCTGCCACAGGCTCACAGGGTCCTCTCAGGCACTCACCTGCTCCAGGGTGGGCTCCTCCAGGATCTGCAGGTGGATCTCTGCTCCCTCATGGACCTCCAGGGGCTGCAGGGCACAGCTGCCTCACCATGGGCTGCATCAGGGGCTGCAGGGGAATCTCAGCTCTGGCACCTGGAGCAGCTCCTGCCCCTCCTCCTCCTTCACTGACCTTGGTGTCTGCAGGGCTGCTCTCCTCACATGTTCTCACCTCCTACTCTTCTCTGTCTGGAATTAAAACTGCGCCACAAACTTTGTTTTGATTTCTTCTTAAATACATTCTCATGGAGGCGTTACCACCATTTCTAACTGGCCCAGCCTTGGCCAGTGGCACATCTATCTTTTTAGCCACCAGGGATTGGCTCTGCTGGACATGGAAGAAGCTTCCAGCAGCTTTTCAAAGAAGCCACCCGTGTAACCCCACCCTGCTACCAAAACCATGTAATGCAAAACCAATACATTATATAACTCACCTCTGTGAATCACATATTTCAGAATTACTATTAAAAACCACAATCATCACACAAGCTTCACTTAGAACAACAAAAACAATCAAACTAAACAAAAGGAAGAAATCCCAACACCAAAACCATAATAAAATCATCCCAACACAGAACAAAAATGAACAATTTACATAAAATCCCCTCTTTGATTGTTCACCACAGTTACAATAAAAATTTCCCATGATCATGCTACTCTATAACACTTCATATTCTCAGTACTGTTTTTGCCTGTTACTTTTCCCAGTTAGTATCCTTATCTCAAAATCCTCATGACTGCCCTCATTCTCCAATTAAAAAAACGGGATTAACCTGGGCCAGATGCCAGGCTCCCACCCAAGTGGCTCACAACTGGATAGGAGAGAGAAAATTTAGTGGAGGGTTCATGAATTGAGGTAAGGACGAGGAGAGGTCTCTCATCAAGTATGATCATGGGTAAAACTTAGAGATAGGAAGGGAATTTTCTACTAACAAAATCAGAGCAGGGCAATGAGAAGTAAAATAAAACCCTTAAAAACACCTTCCCCCAACACCTCTCGCCAACCCCAGCAGTGCAGGAAGACAGGGAATGGGAGTTTTGGTCAGTTCATCACCCAGGGCTGCTCTTGCTGCTGAGGAAGAGGAGTCATTCCCCTGCTGCTCCGTAGGGACGTTCCCACGGGGGACTGTTCTCCATGAACTTCTCCAGGAGGGCTCCATCTCACGGGCAACTCCCTGCAAATGGCTGCAATGTGAGTCCATTACACAGACACCAGTTCCCCTGAAACTGCCGCAGCCCTGGGTCACTCTTCCATGGGTGCAGTCCTTCAAGGACAGGCTGCTCCAGCCTGGGAGCATGGCCCTCTTCCCACAGATCTGCCATAGGCTCACAGGGTCCTCTCAGGCACTCACCTGCTCCAGGGTGGGCTCCTCCAGGATCTGCAGGTGGATCTCTGCTCCCTCATGGACCTCCAGGGGCTGCAGGGGCACAGCTGCCTCACCATGGGCTGCATCAGGGGCTGCAGGGGAATCTCAGCTCTGGCACCTGGAGCAGCTCCTGCCCCTCATCCTTCACTGACCTTGGTGTCTGCAGGGCTGCTCTCCTCACATGTTCTCACCTCCTACTCTTCTCTGTCTGGAATTAAAACTGCGCCACAAACTTTGTTTTGATTTCTTCTTAAATACATTCTCACGGAGGCGTTACCACCATTTCTAATTGGCCCAGCCTTGGCCAGTGGCACATCTATCTTTGTAGCCACCAGGGATTGGCTCTGCTGGACATGGAAGAAGCTTCCAGCAGCTTTTCAGAAAAGCCACCCCTGTACCCCACCCTGCTACCAAAACCATGTATTGCAAAATGAATCCAACTGCAAATTGTATTTGTAATGCATATAATCATGGTTTTACACACTGAAACTGTTCTGAAGAAATGCATGTGTTACAGAGTCATTGTTACCAAAGAAGGGGATTGATTCTAATGCAGCAATGGGTAGAAAATGCAGCTTGACTAGATGATCATTGTAGGTTCCTTCCAACTGAATAATTTTCTACTCTGCTCTGCTCTACTCTGCTTTAGTCTCCTAACTGGAGTAAAATTGTTTTGGATAGTGATTAACCTGATTGATTATAAAAGTGAATACTAGGAGTAAAAGGTTTTGTTTACATGTTGATAGTACCTATTGTTTTCTGTATGGTGAAATTAATTCCAGTGGTTGCAGGACTGGGACCAGTTCATACATTTGCAGTCTGATTCTCTAAGTTATCCTTTGCCTGTGCATACAGTCAGTAGCAGAAATAATTTGGATGTAGTTTGTCCTGTTTGCCTCATCTTGTTATCAGTCATAGAGCAGAGTTCTCTGCTTAGCTCGTTTGGTAGAACTCAGTACTGAATACTTCTGTTTAATGTAATCATAAAATGTATTATTTATGGATGACTAGGCATACATGATAGAAATGAAAGACTGATACACATTCTGTCCCAGTCCAGCATGCTTTCTTGGTTGCAAGTGTGAATACCTCATTACCTCTACTCATTTTCTTCTAATTTTTCTGTATGCTGATATAATGTGCAAATCCCATTGATAAGAAACCCTGCAGAGCATATGGAGTGTGACTAGTTAGTCAGCCAAGGCACACATTCATCTCTGGTGCACATATGTTAGATTTCATAACTGGCTGCCAGGACTTCTGGGTTGCAATCATAGCAAACGAGGAGAGAGTACAAAAATATTTAGGTAAGTACACTCAGCTCAACAGAGAGACTTTGTAAACCAAAGGTTACTTATGCTATTTTTGAGTGATGGCAAAATATTGTATGGAAAAGGCAATATGAGTTTATTGTTTTAATGGTTAAAAGATATCTATTGCTGAAATGACAAGTAACTGTAATGATTTAGTTGCTTTTACTGTATTTCTTCATGACCTGGTGAATTTTAATAGCTGAAAAGCTCAGACCATTGTTTAGGCAGAATGTGCTGTGTAAAGTGCAGGAAAGCACAGATATTTTTTATGAAATAGAAATGTGGATCCCCTTACTGTTTAAACTGTCCATTCCCAGCCCAGAGTCCTTCAAAGAACAGTTCAGCACTGCAGGAAGTGGCAGAAGTAGATTATGTACATGAAAAACACATAGTCATAGAATCATGGAACATCCTTACTTGGAAGGGTCCAACAAGGGTCACTGCACAGGGCAGCCCAGATAAACCCACCATGATCCTGAGAGAATTGTCCAAGTGCTCTTGAGCTCTGCCAGGCTGGTGCTGTGACCTGGGGAGCCTGTTCTAGTGCCCAGCCCCCTCTGGGTGAAGATGTTTGTGCATGTTTCTTGTTTCAAGGTGCTGAATTGCATTTTAAAAAATTGTCTAAGAATACACATAGGACACTAATTTCAGGAGTTTTGGAGTTAGTGGAGGTTAGTTAAGTCCTAAATAGAGTGCATCTTACCTGTGCACATCTCTGTTGCTGTTCCTATTTATTTGGCTGCCAGTAAGGCAAATACAAGACTGTATCAAAAATGGAAAAGTTTGACCTAAAAACAATTCAGTCATTAAAATGTTGTCCATGCCAAAAAAGTCTGAAACCTTTGGCTTGAAAAAATGATGAATACAAGTCAGTCTGCAGAAGGAGAACTGAGCTTTGCATGCTTTATTTGTTTATTCACAGAGAAAGTGACTAAATGAAGTTCTTCACTTTGTTTGAAGTTGTGTGTGTATCGCTTGGACAGCATCTGCCATCTCCAGACAGACTCTTGCATTGTCTGTACAGGATGAACATTGCATCACTTCAGATTTAGTGTTGTTGATTGGGGCGGGGGGTGGTAAGATCTATATTGCTGCGTGCAAAGAGAAGAAGCTATATGAACTGAATATGCCAGTTGTGTCATTTCAGGCTCTGAGGAGTTAGGTAGTGGAAGCTATGGGCATCGGTACATCACAGATACGGTGACTGGTGATGGTGATGGATTTGATATTGATGATTCAGACTACGACATTTATATAGAAGAGGTAAATTTCAAGATTTCTCTTTGACTCTCCTGTTTTTTTTATAGTGCAGATATTTTAAAGTGTCCGGTCCTGTCAGGAAGTTTTAATGCCTTGAGAAGGGTGACCTGGTACAGAAGAGAGACAGAGTTAAAAGAGTAAAGGAAATATTTATTAAAAAGGCCTTTACAGGGTACGATTAGGGCAATGCAAGAGTCTACACCAACATGTGTTTTTCAGACAGATATAAGCTCAGTCTATCTGCATATCAGAAGCTCATTGTTCAATTACAGCTTCAGGCAGTAGAGTCTCATCCCTAGTTTGTCTCTCTTTTTTACTTGCTGCTTTCTCTGGTTGTTTACATTTTTGGGGCTTTGGACAAACAGGGTGTCCTTGAAACTCAGGCCCAGAGAAATTGTTTAGTCTGAATAAAAAGATAGAACAGTAGCTGACAGACTATGGCATTTTAGAGTTATTAAAGCAATACTGATCTGGAAAACAGAAAAGCTAAAGCTTAATGCAACAGTTTAATATCAACATTATGTGCTCAGATATTGTGGTCGCTTCTTTTTCTTCATTGGGGATAAGTTTGTTGCCTCAGATTTCTATCTTGAAAGGTATCAATTTTATTTCCCCATAGCATTTTAGTTTTACTGAATTGGTGTTTCTTTACTTCCTTTCAGCTCAGACCACTTCCTGCTATCAAAGGAGGCAACAGAAAATTTCTGGTTGAAACTAAGGTCACGCCAGGGTCTAGCTCCAGGCTCCTGTCACGGGTCCTTACAACCACTGCTCAACCCCCTACTTCCTCTCCAGCCACCACACTGCCTTCAACCACAGCCCGAGCGACCACGGCGTGGGCAGCGAGGAGGGGCAGCATGGTCTCTGCTGCTCGCCTGTCCGACCTGTCCTGCGACGAGGCCGTGTGCTCTGCCGACAGCTTCTGCATCAACGACTACGACCGCGGCGGCTCCCGCTGCCACTGCAACCTGGGCAAAGGAGGGGACACGTGTGAGGAGGGTAGGTTCCTGTGTGCCCACTGTGCTGTCTGCTCTGTCTGGGCCAAGGAGCAGCTTTGTGAGGAACCCACCCATGTGCACTTTGGGAATGGCCAGCTGGGCTTTGTGGATTTGCCCTACCAGTGGCAAGTCGCAGTTCCGGCGTCATTGCCTTTGCTTTTTTTTCCTCAGTGAGGCGGGAAAATTTTATTTATTTATTCTTTAGTAGAGGTGAATGCAGAACCTGTGTAAAGATGCTCAGGGGAGGTTAATCCTCCTTCCCACACCTAAGAGTGAAGGGATGATGGAGCAGGTGTGTTGTTATTTACACAGCTGTGGCACCCTCAGCTGGAAGCTGCAGACATTCAACCCCTCCTTGACACTTGCCTTTTGGCAGGATCTGAAGCCCTGAACCACCCCCATTTTCTTTGTGATCCAGATGATGCTGGTCGGACAGCAAGGATGTGAGAGTGCTCCCACTGCAAAATTTTCTCCAGAGGAGGCTTTCCCCATTGTCTGCAGTGCAGTGCAGCACTCATGTCAGGCAGGTTGGGGCAAGGGAGGAACAAAATCTCATTCCCTGTTCAAAAAGAATATCCCAAAGGCTGGCTCAATATGAGGAAGTGTGTTTGCCTCAGTCAGGACCTGCCACCCATCCTGTTGCCTCTTTTCAAGGCAGCTGAGCTATAGCAAGAATTTCTGAGCTGAAGGAGGCTGTCCTGCTTCTTTTTCCCTCACTGCCTTCCTTTTCTTTCCATCTAGAGACCTAAACTCACCCTTTCACAAGGTTAACACTGAGCAGGTCACCTGGTGAGCCAGTCCAGCTCCCTCACCATGCCATAAGCAGGTCACTTTCCCCCCTCCTGGAATAATTTTTCTTCTGGTTTGGTTATCCATCTATCCCTCTGCACGCTGATCTGATCTGCCAAGACCCTGACATACAGCAAATGATCATGGACCCAAGTTTCTTCTACAGGGTCATGTTAGACTTTCCTGTTGCAGTGTCATGAATCAGGGATACAGACACTGAGGGTGCTTTATCTTCTTCAAACTGGAGTGCTGGAACAAAGCAAGCTCCTTCTGAAAACAATCTGTTGTGACTCAGCAACATGGAACAGCTGCAGACGTGATTTTAGGCCTTGATCAAGTATGAAGAGTTGAGGATTTATTTTAACTGACAAGGCCATATACAACTTGTAAAGTGGTCTGTTAACATCAGTCTAAACCCTCTATTTTTCACAGGGGAGTGTGTTAATCCAGAATAAGCATCATGTGCCAGTACTCCTCTGTACCAAATTTGTCTTCAGCAGCCAATACTGTTAAATAATATTTTAATCTGAATGGAAACAGACGTTTCTTCACATTTAACAGCTGCACGGTATTCTGGTCCAGTCAGTTCTGCTTGTGATCAGGACATGAGATGATTGTTCTCTGCTAAGCTTACATTCAGGTTTATAGCACCAGTCCCCTTCACCTCAGCCTAAAATGTATGCCTTGCAAGCAAAAACACTGAGAGAACTCTATCCAGATTCAAAAACTGAGAGAAAAATAACTCAGTATTTAAATAGCAAAGAGGAATTGGGCTCCTCATCCTTCCTTCCTCATTAGACTTAAATCCACTGTAAATATAAGAACTCAGGCCTGCGTGTGTCCTCAGTACTTCTTAGGAAAATTAGCTGTAAAGTTGGTTTTACAGCTGAGAGTGGTTAGCAGTTAAGACATGTCTGATTTTCTCTTGGGGTCAGGGTCTAACACAAGACAGCAAAGGGTGAGGGTTGATAATGTCATTTGACAAAGCAATAAAGAAAGCCACTGTTACAGCCAGAGATGGAAAGATGCCTGCAGGCACTCTCTTCTCCACATCACCCCCTTTAGCTTCTGCCCTGAGCTGACGTGAGAGAAGTGCTGGAAGCTGCTGGGCTGTTATGAGACATCCAGTGATTCTCCAGATGCTGGATGCTGCAGCTACGGAGCAGCAGTGACTAATGCTGCCTAGAGTCTGGCCATAGTTCCTGCTGTTTTTGTAATCCTGCAGAACAGAAAATTACTTTGTACTCTCTTTCTTAAATAAATTCTTAAAAAAAGATAAATATAAAGTTGATGGGTTCTGTCTTCTATAACAAGAATGAAAGCCTGGAGAAATTTCCTCTGAACTCTCTCATTAAACTATTGAGCATTATTTGGCCCTCGGTATCCTGTTTCTTTCCAAGTTCACCAGGTCCTTGGGAATAGAGGAATTAGCTGTAAAAAGTGGTGGGAGGACAAGGCAATAGGTTAACTGATTGCTGACTGCTGCTGACTAATGGTTGTCTCTAGAGGAACTCTGCCTTTCATTGCCACCTGATGTTATCTAGGACTAAATGTGTATATCGATTTTTACACAGAAGAAACGTACTAAATAACACGCTTCCCTCTTTGCTTTTCAGACATTAACATCCAGTATCCTCAGTTCTCTGGCTACTCATATATCACCTTTGAACCACTGAAAAAATCCTATCAGACTTTTCAAATTACCGTTGAATTCAGGGTAAGTTTCAGCAATTCTCACATAAGTGTTCTAAATTTTATTTACTTACTCTGATGCAGTGAACAGTAACTTACCTTCACTATAGCTGGTAGTGAAATTGTGGTGAACCTGTGCATAACCTTCATCTGCAAAAATCTGGCTTAACCCTCAGTGAATATAAATGAAGTTTGTAAGCAGCTGAAGAGTTTTCATCCATTATTGGTAGGCACTGCATGAGAGAATCTCTGGGACTAGAAATACTGGTATTTTGGACTAGCAGAAATGTGCACTGGCAAGGTTATAGCCACGTGGATGAGCTACAGGCTGAAGAACAGCCAGACTTATTGTGAATTAGAGTTTTAAAGTGGTATGCAGTACTTTTTTGGACAAGAAACTATGATCCTGTCATACTGAGCAAAACACTGCCCTAGAGCATTCCTTTCCCAGCCTGCAGGATTTAAGTGGACATTATTTTCCCCCTCTGAAGTTTGGGATATGGGCTACTAATACAATCCAGGATACCATACTACTTAAAATGCAGGTCTAAAGTGGGGGTGCATCCCACACTGGCTTATGCTACTTCTGTCTGTCCATTAGGGACAGAACATGCAGGGCTGACTGCTGACAGTCTGGGAAGGAGACTTCACTAAAGCAGCAGCAGTCATTTGCCTCAGTGGTGATCTTACACTCCTTTGGCAATTTGTCATTTTAAAATGCAGGCTGGCTTCAAAAAGCCACTGTGCTAGCTGCTATGAACATATGGAGAATTGCTGCCAGCACAGGTTGTTTGGCTTGAGGAGTGTCAGTTTCATGGAACATGTGAAGTGGGTATAAGTATTCATGAGCAGTGAGTTTGATGAGTCCACACTTTCCAGGCTTGCTAGGACATTCTCAGGAGTCTGGCAGGCTTTAATACTTCCAGGCTTTTTTCCAGGTCTGATAGTACCATACTTTAAGAGATGGTCTTAAATTGTTTAATCATTAAGGTAGCAATTTTCTAGGTTCTTCAAATGCAGGATTCAAAACTGATCAAACAGTTTCTGATTCTGCAAGATAAAAACTCAACCTGAAAAATTATGACCCTTTTCTGGAGAAAAGTCCCCCATTGCTTCTTGCTTTCATCTGTAATTGTGAGACTTTGATTGTTCATGTTGACACAATGATTGCAGGCTGAATCCGAAGATGGTTTACTGCTGTACTGTGGAGAAAATGAACATGGTCGTGGCGATTTTATGTCACTGGCAATTATCCGACGTAGCCTCCAGTTCAGGTAAAACTTCCATCCTAAATCTGATGTAAAGGGAAGGAAATATTGCTACCTCCTGGGACTGCTATCTGTGATGAATATCTCCAGTGTCTTTACTTCTGCCCCATACAGTGCACAAAATGGATAGTATAATCTCACTTAAGGGTTCTTTAATACATTTTTCTCTCATCCTTCTTTAGTGTGTGAATATGTGCCCTGTTGAGCTCTTTTATTCAGACCTCAGTGTAAAGACAAAATGGTCCAATTTCTTTAAAACATTTATCTGGGGCTCTTCTGTTACCAGAAATGCCAGTGAGCCACTATATTTGCTAAGCTGATGGTATATCAATTGCATATTGAGTCAGTGTTTTTGATTCACAGCAAAAGTCTTGCAGATAACGTAGCAAAATAAAGGATGTAATGCCAAGGGGCCAGGAACTTTATTTTATATACCTTGTTTAGTTGAGAATTGTAGGTTTTTTAAATGAAGATGGAGAGTGTTTCTTGCAGTCTGATAGACAGGAAGCAAGTGAAAGAGTATTTCCAGGATTTCCTTACTTGGGAGGGTGAGTCCCTTGGAAGTGAGGAGTAACAAACTGGGTGATGTGCCTTAATTGAGTTTTCATTCACCAGCACTGCACGACAGTCAGGGAAAATGGGATATTTTGTGCACATTCAGCTCTCCTGAAAGTCTTCCTGTCAATCAGTGCTGAGTTTCCAATAGACTTGCAGAGTTATTAATGTAACATTGTTTTTCACCAGGGAGCTAGAAAAATTCCCAGGAGAAATTACTGTGATAGCAGGAGCTCAGATTGTAATACCCTCCATCTTGAGACACTTTCAGTTGTTGTCAAGCTTAGCAATGCACTTGGTATGGACAGAGAATGCAAAATCTCCTCCATGTTAGAAAGACAGATAATGAAGTTTGAAACTTGGAACAGATCATATGTGGATCTGCTGACTGATTTTCCTTTGCTAATATGCAATGTGGAACAGAGATGTTTCCAAGTGCAAAAAGAATGTTTGGAGTCTACAGCCAACTTTTGGTTATTAAATGTAAGATTGTCCTCTTGCCCCCTCTGTCTCATCCTCCCAGGTTCAACTGTGGCACTGGTGTTGGAGTCATAACAAGTGAAAACAAAATCAAGCTGGGGAACTGGCACAGTGTCACATTGTTCAGAGATGGGGTGAATGGCTGGCTCAGGATGGACAACAATGCTCCAGTGACAGGAAAATCTCAGGTTGGTAACCCTGCCCCTGTGGCTCCATCTTAGGGTCTCTCAAGGTTATGGCAATGTGTTTTTTTCTTGCACCAGAAGGTGCAGTTTTATTTATTGGTGTTAGGACATTTAGTGAACTAGGACCAGAGTACAGATTATTCTTCCAAATACATAATATAGAAATCACAGAGATAAATATCTCAGGGATGAATCCCATCACAGTTCCCCTCCATGTTTCCTCTGCCACCCTTTCGTCACCCTATGCCAGTCTCAAATACAGGCTGTTACTAGGTTGTACAGCTTCTGTCCCTGATTGCTTTCATTTTCAAGCCTCAGAGAGTTGCTCTGCTTCCTCAGACAAAAAAATTTAGATGCATATATGTATATAAGTATATATTTATGTATAACGTGCATCTACCCACGAGATTTGTATACAGAGGTGTAATTACATGCATATTCTGGACAAGATTCAAGCATAGTAATGGAGGTAGACATTCTGCCCTGGCATGTGACAGCAAGTTCATACAAGGCTGACAAGAAAAAATATAATAGAGGAAGATACTGTGACTTGCTCATCTGTTGCCGGGCCAGAAAACAAAATTAAGGCACTGGAAGAAAAGGCAATTTCAGATTGTTTCAGATGTCTTTCCTTTGATGCCCACTATTAACATGCCATCCCTAGCCCTGAAAGAAAGCAGCTTCAGATGTCTTATTACTTTCCACTTTCATTTACAGGCACTGAAGGGAAAAAATTGCAGTGCATTGAGTTCTCATCAGCTGGAAATGACAGAGGAAAGAATTTCAGTGTGTCATGTGTTGCTGTTACCAATCCTATGAGGCCATGCAAAGGGCAGGTGTGAATCAGGAGACATATGTACAGTTTCTGCAGTGCACTGTGCAAGTGAACACCTGCAGACTAAAAAACCTCAGCTTGTTTAGCCTGGCAAAATACAGGCTATGGTGATAGAATTTATTGTTATAAACACTATGGGGGCAGGGTAGAGGTAAAAAAATCCTGAAAGATTTTAGGCTAGAGGTCAATGCTGTCAAAAGCACAGGCTGGTAAAAACTGGCCCTGAATAACTGAGAATTTTGAGTGTTTTCTTCCAGAAGTCTGTGGAGTTTTGAAAGAACCGTTGAGTTGGAGGAAAAAGTCATATTTTGATCAATTTGTGGAAGGAATATTGAATCAGTTGGCCACAGTAGCATGGAGAATCCAAAAAGATTCTGTTGGTTTTTGATGTTGTTTTTTTTTTTCTGTCCTGTTCACTCTAGCAATTTTAGTAAACTTGTAGGTGTAGATTTCTATAGACTTGTTAAAGAGATGGGCAGTAAATGTAGCATTAGCAAAATGAGCAGAACACTTCTGAAGTTGTGATTTTATTGGCTTTTGCCTTTTCTTTGTTTTTTCCTTTTATTTTTTTTTCTCCTGTCATTTCATTATTATTCAATTCTAAACACTTGCTGGATTCTGTCCAAAAGACAGTATCTCATTGGTCTCTGTCCCTCAGGGCTTAAGGTTTAGAAGACAAACAATTTTTGGCAAAAGGGAAGGAAGAAATTGCAGCAAAAGACAGACCACGCTTTTTTCAGAGATTTTTAGTCATTTTTTATTGTGCTTTTAGTAGTTCATGTTGTCAAAGTGGTACGCAGGTGAAAAAGGTCAATTTCAAATTATTTGGGGAGAAACTAATGGGAAGGAGTTACCAACAAACTCCCAGACCACATATTCCCTGAGACAATTCTTTGTGGAGGGAAAAAATTGACTGTAAACCACTGTGGCTTAATGAGTTCTCCTGTGTTATGTCTAACACACAGCATGCTGTGCTCTGCTCTCCCTCCAGGGCCAGTACAGCAAGATCACATTCCAGACTCCCTTCTATGTTGGGGGAGCTCCCAGCGTGTACTGGCTGGTCCGGGCCACCGGCACCAACCGCGGCTTCCAGGGCTGCGTCCAGTCCCTCAGCATCAATGGGAAGATAATTGATATGAGGCCCTGGCCACTAGGGAAAGCTCTCAGTGGTGCTGATGTTGGTAAGTGTAATGGTGTGGGGTCTTTAATCAGTGACTAACCCAGGGTTGCCTTTGATCCTGTTGGAACAAACTGAGCCATGGTCCAGGTTTGGGAGGTGGAGGGCGCGGTGTCTGTTTTCAGCCTGGTTTTCCCCTGTTCATTTGCACATTGCGCTTGCTGGGTCTGTGGTAGGACAGTTCAGCAGACTGCACCAGCAAGCCCTTTGTGGGCACACTTCTGTGCACAAAAAATGGAAAGCCCATTTTCATGAGCCAACAGTAAGGTCTGAGTTGCAGTTATCATTACAACTGTGCTGGTATTTCTGCCAGCATCTCTCAGGACACGTCTTCATGCCCCTGGCTGACACAGTCATGCCATCAGAAATCAATAGTATGTATGCTGAGCTTGCATATGAAATAATATGGAACAAACAAAATGTATTTTGCCTAAAGACATCATTGCACTTGCCCAAAGTAATGCATAGATCACTCAGATCCACAGCATCTTGTGTCTGTTACAGAGGGCTTTCTGTAGCACCCAACAACTGCTGAAGCATGTAGGCTTTCCTGTATACCATCCATTGTTTTGCTGTCCAGAGTCATGGTATGATTTAAAAATAGCTTGGAATAAATACTCTTATGAATGTTACAGCTTTATGAAGTGTTATTATAAAATTATTTTATGGAAGTAAAAGATGGAGAAGTAGGGAAGCTAATTAACTAGTCCAGTCTTATTTATTAATCTATTTAATCCATGTAATGGGCACTTGAAAAAAGGCAGGGAAACAAAATCCTTGCTTTAAGGATCCCCAGTCTAAAAAGTTTAAGAGTAAACCCAAGACAGAAGGCAAGTGATAACAGTGAGAAATAGATTCCATACCACTGAACTCTCCATGCCATGCTTCACCACAAAGTTGTCTTTCTTCTTTTCTGTAGCTGTGCATTTGACATCCCAAGAAGGAAATGATTTATGAGAAACTTCTTAACAGTAGCTCTGTATTCTCTATATACTATGACCAAACTTCTTTGCAATACAGGGGTAGAACAGACTGGCCCAAGAAACAGTTGCTGAAAAGAGTAAGATTTTGGAAGTAGAGTGTAATTTCACGATAGAGTGAGAATCTATGGAATTCAGACAGATGAAAGCCCTGCTGAACTTCTCTGAGCCCAAATCTCTATTGCCTTTTGGGATGCAGCTAGCTTCATTCCCATCCATGAATGCTCCACATACTACTGCATTAACAATAAACATCAACGAAAATAAATACTGTGCTCTGCCATGTGTGACTCGAAACCGACTGATAAAACCTTACTGTCCTTGTGTGACTGCACACATTTATCTGAAACTAGAATAGACTTGAAAACAATAGGTCATGTAAGTATAAATTAAAAAAAAAATTGCAAGTAAACTCTGCTTGGGTTCAGGGATGACTTTTGCCAGTCAGTCTCTTGGAGTCTTTTTCTGTTGGTGCAGTGTATAAATCAGGAGTGCTGTGCTACATGAATCATAGAACTGAGGGTGGGAGGAGAGGGGTCCATCCCTCCCTGTGCTCTCTGTCTTCTGGCAGCAGTAGAGGTCCCACAGGACTGTGAGTTGAAGGACCAAAAGAGGAGTTGGAGCTCGTGGTTTGGAGTGGGCATGGCAGGACCAGGGCTCCTGCTGCAGCTCCCCTCCTGCATCTGCCATTGCAGTCAAGCACCTGCAGCCACCACACTCGTGGTGCATGGTCTTCAGCATAGTTGCTGGCCCAAAGGCTGTGAAAAGTCACTGGGACACTGGGAGAGCAGCCTGTCCTTAAAAACCAAGAGTGTTTCAGTTCAAGCTGTTTCTCAAACCAGTGATCCCATGATTGGTCCTTTTGCTGTTGTCTCCCTTGTTCTTTTCTGTTTCTCAAAGACTTTGTTTAACTGATATATTTGAACATACTGCCAACATTGGTTAACCCTGCAGCAGATGCAGCAAAGATGAGCGTTGTCCTGGTTTTCTGTTTGTGCCTTCACACTTGATGCAGAGATCCTTGTTCACACACATCTTGGCTCTGTTTCCTTGCCTATAAAATAAGCAAGTCTGTCAGTGTCACGATAACTGGTGAGTGTGTGAGGGATCTGAGGGACAAGACACCTGTCCTGCCTTGGTTCACTTGTGGCCATTACAGTGCAGACCAGAAAGGGAAAAGATAGCTCAGTGAGCACTGCCAGCACCCCTTATCCCATGGCTGGGCATGGGGCAGATGTAACTGCCCCCCTCTGTGGAGAAGGAGCATTTTTTTTCCATTCTGGAGGATTTTTATGTTTTGTCTGTGCTCCTCAGGTTAGCCCTGGAGTTTTGTGTCACGGCTGCTGTACTCAGGCCTTCCCTCCATACAGTGAAAAGTGGGCCTGGTAGGAGATGATTTTTAGATTTGCAATACAAGACAAGTCTGGGCTATCAGGGAATTGTACCAGATGACCTGTGAGTTGTTACTGCTTCTGCCCTGAGTTAGTTAGAAAAGGTTTTTTTCCTCCATGGAGAACAGAGTGTTTGGGATGGACCAGCACATCAGCCATTTATATCTGCATATTTGTTTGTGGCTTTCTTCCTGGCTTTGGGATGGGAATTCAAACTGTAAAGCTGGTGCTTTACAAACACCATTGTCTTACTGAAGATGTGTAGAGACCTGCTCTGGAAACTGTCCTTGCAATCAGAGGGCATATCCCCTTCTTGCAATAGTTTTTCAAGACTTCTCTTACTCAGCACAAATTGCTAAACCATTCTGACAAGAAACAATAGTGTTTATTGTCAGAGCTGCCTCATGAAACCTTTGTCATCTCAGAGGTGATACTTCAATGTGTCTCAAAATAAATGTGTAATTCCCAGTTTGCCATAAAGCACTAAGCCCATCCAAATGGAGTGCCTATCGTTGTACACCACAAAAGCCTTACTTGGTCTTTCTTAATGTATAACATCAGTTTGTTACTATTGACAAAGAGAGAGTTATTTGAACAGAAACTAAAGGAGAAAATAAATTCAACGAGAACTTCAATCAGATGTACATCTGATGGTTGCATAATCTGACTTTATAGCTATCAGTTTTAAGAAGCAAATGATAATTTATTTGTTCTACAATTTCAGCTAAAACCCAGAAAGAAGACATAAGCTCCTTGCTTTTTGAAGTAGAGTTTCTTCTGAAAAAGCCCATATATTGATGATGTGGATCCCTTTTAGGGTGGACAAGAGGGTTGACAACCTCATTTTGGCTAATAAGATTAGTTGATGATGATTAACACCTCCCATGCTCAGCATGGCATGAATTTACAGTGAACAAAGAAGCACTTAAGATAATTGAAATTAAACAAGGCATGGCGCTTGTAAACAATCTAGAGAAATTTGTATCTTATGAGAAAATAGATAGGAAGACGAGCAGACAATAAGTAATCCAGGGAATGACTGAAAGTTACGTCTGTCATGGCTTGCTAGTAAGGGCTACTTTTTGCTGTTTGTAAGGTCTCTTGCTGATTTGATGTTTAAAATAAAATATTAATAAAGTTCCCTTGTCTACATTGCACACCTTTTGACAAATTGGGAAAGAATCTAGGCAGAAGAGCAAATTATGTTGGTTAGTAGCAGTGATCAACAGCCAAATAAATCTTCTTTGACAAACTTCTCTGATAAATCAATGTTCTGACTCCTGTGTTTAGGTGAGTGTAGCAGTGGCATCTGTGATGAGGCAGCCTGCATCAACAGTGGCACCTGTACTGCAAACAAAGCAGATTCTTACATTTGCCTTTGCCCTCTTGGATTTAAAGGTCATCATTGCGAGGAAGGTGAGCAGATGCTGGGATGCTGGATATCTTTGTGTGTGTTATTTAGTGTTCAATATGTTTTCCACTTAGAGAGACCCAGGGAGGTCTCATACTGCTACAGTGGCAGAAGAGAATATTTGTTACTTCATCCTTTTAAAGTCAAATACTGAAACCCTTTCCTTACGGCTTTGGAGCTACATCCAGCTCCTACAGAATCTGTGATTCTCAAATCTCTTTGCTTATTTAAATTAACTCTATTTGAGCATCTTGAAATTCATATTAAGAAGTTAAAATAATGTACCACTCCACAGCTGCATATCAATTATAAAAAAATACCCACTTTTCTCCTAAAACCAGTGTCAGTTGTATATTTTGAAATGCAAAAGATACAATGTCAATTTCCTGCCAAAGTCAGAGATAAAATAGTAAAATACATGTGGCATTATTTTCTATGCTGTAGAACTTTTCATGCCATCACCCATTGTGTACATGCTTGCTACTTAGGAAAGCACTATTATGAATCACTAAAGCGAAGGTACACCATGTTTTATGGTACAAATATATCCCTGGAAAAGGAAGGGATTAAGTAGTATTGGGTAGGTTTAAAAAATATTTTTAATTTAGATGAAAAAATATTCAGGTTGTTTTGCTAAGCATTAGCTTTAAATACTTAATACAAGGAACAGATACTGGTTGGTAAGAGTCAATCCTTTATGTTTGAGCCTCAAGTGACCTGCTTGTTCTTGGATTTCCAGCACTTACCTTGGCCATACCTCAGTTCAACGAATCCTTAAGATCATTTGCTAGCACACCCTGGCCCTTGGAACCACAGAATTACCTTTCCTTCATGGAGTTTGAGGTGACATTTCGCCCAGATTTGGAGACTGGTGTCCTTTTGTACAGCTATGACAGCGACAGCAAGGACTTCCTCTCCATCAACATGGTGGCTGGCTATGTGGAGTTCAGGTTCGACTGTGGCTCAGGAACAGCTGTCATCAGGTAAATGCTTGTGTTTCCTTCCCAGCAGAGCCACGGTGCTGGTCCAGGACAGGACTGGGCTGGAAAGAGTCAGAGCCTGTGGTGAGGTATGTGAGCATTTTGATCTCCAGTGCCTGCTTCTAAGGAAGCACAGGAGCATAGAAATGTGGTCAAGGGGTCAGGATTTTCTACGTGTATCAGTTTATGTTTCAAAGCTTTGTGCTTTGTCCTACTGCAAATGTTACATTTGTGTCTGAGTGGCACTGCAGTAATTCCCTTCTTGCCTCCTTGACATTGCATCATTGCTAATCAGGGGATCTATAAATATTTTATGCGTATGTTAGCCACAGGATTTCACAATATTGGCAGTTAGGTGAGCATTCTTCTTTCTGGTTTCCAGTTCCAAGCAGGGGTGCCAGGCTGGAGGTGGCACAAGAAGATACACCTCCAGGTCCCTGCACTTCCTCATGTGCTGGTTTTTGAGGGGCTGAGGCTAGTGTCCAATTTATATAACGTAAGCTGTCTAAAAGATAAATACATGGTTTAAACTAGTCACCCAGGTTCCCAGACAGACCTTCTGCAAATGACTCATTGCATCCTAAAATGAATGTCTAGGAGGAGAGAAGCAATGAAATGCCTCAGAAACTGCTGTCTCTCCCTGTGTAACTGAATGCCAAGTCGCTGGGCAACTGTTCCTGGGCTTTCTGAAAAGGCACTGGGCTGAACAGAGGCACTCACTATCTTGGATGTGGCCCAGGAGGCTGCCAGTTTGACCAGGCTGACCTGATATTTAGAAATTAACTATATAAAGCTTATGCAAAATGTATACGCTGTCTGCATGTCTTCCATACCAATGATTCCTGTGGATGGACATCAGGAATTTTGACTATACCGTAATTAGGGAAAGTGTAGTGATTTTACACTGAATGAGGACTCGAACAAACCCATACAGATGACAAAATGAGAGATGAAATTTCAAGGGAGCAAATGCAAAATAATGCACAAGCCTAACAATGCACAGCTGTGGAAAAACAGTTGAGTGTTGTCAGACAGAGAAAGATCCTGGAGTCATCATGGATAGTTCTGTGGAAGCAACAGCAAACTGTTTAGAGACAAATACAGAAACCTAAGTACAAAGCAGAGAATTATTTGGAATGGAATAAGGAAGAATGTCTCTGCTGAAGCCCACAATGCACCCTGTCTTGAAAACTTGCTGCTATTCTGGTCACTTCATTTCAAAAGAAATTAGCAAAGTTAAAAAGGAAGAGAAGTTTTGACATCCAGGACAGGGAATGAAACAGCTTCCACAAATACAACAGGACCTTGTAGCCTGGAAAAGAAGGAGTTTGGTGGAAGTATGATAGAGGTTTTTAAATTATGAATGGCATGGAGATTAATGTGTATTCTGTATTTTTTCCATATGCAAAGAAAATAAGGAACCAGAGAAAATAATACCTTTTTCTTTGAGTTTGGGTTTGTGATTTTTTTGGGTTTGTTTTTTTGGTTTTTTTTTTTGGAGAGCACATAAATAAGTTGTGGAAATAATTGTCACAGCAAGTTACAGATGCCAAAACTATAAATAGGTTAAAAAAGTTGGGCAAATTTGAAGAAAGCTCCATTGAGGGAGATCAAACACAATTGTACGGATGCAGCCTCTGACTCAGGAAATTGCTAAATGACAAGTTGCCAGAAGCTGGGAGGATATATCAAGGGAAGAATCACTTCATACTTGCCCTGTTCTAGTCTCTTGCTGAAAAGTGACAGAAATAGCTAATTTTGGAGACCTTTTCTCCAACTCAGAATAGCCCTTCTTACAACAGCCTTCAATCTTTACTGATTGCAGCCTTCTAATTCCTGTTACAGGCAACCATAAAATATTAAAGTAGAATTATTTTTTTGTCTTCCAAGAATATTCTAGCACTTCAAAACACCTTTAACCCTGATATATAGGGTTATAAAATGTAGCAAGAGCCACAAGCAAATGACTGGGAGTAGAAACTGCCCCTTTCTGTTGGAAAGCAGAACAGCAAGCTGGATGCCAGCTTCTGCCTGGGCTGCAATACACTGGAGGAAAACTGTGTGGTGAGATAACTGAGTAATGGGCAGGACTCAGGAGACCATCAGGTTTCATTGAAAGTTGTCACGCTGTCCTGTTAGCTCTTTTTTCTAGATAAAATGTGCGACTCACACCCTGTCATCAGCTCTGTCAGTGATTAAATAAGACAAACAGATTCCTTGTTTTTCGTGCCTGCCTGGTCAATGTCAAGTCTGTCTTCATCATATTGCTTCATGCCTACCCTTTGTCTTTAATGGGGTTTGGTCATCCTGATACCTCTGCCATAGGATTACCAGGCTGTTGCATATAATAACATAACCAGAATACAGCCAAAATATCTTCATAATTAGGGTGAGGCAAGCTTATTTGTATATTCCACCAGCAGCAGTTGAGAGCTGATGCTGATGAAGGTTGTGATTTCCTGATGTATCCCAAGGTGGAAGCAGCACAGTGTGCTCTGGGGGCTCCACAGGGAGAAGGGATGCTGAGCGGGTGGGCAGATGAAGTACCTGAGCACTGAAATGCCTCAGAGGAGAAGTTGTTGGGATTTCCCTGGGATTTGCCATGACCAAGCACTCATAGGATCGAGATCTTCATGGTCTGGTGTATTTTTTAAGCTTTGGTTTACATGGGTGAAGGTAACCCCACAGCACATGAAGAGCCAGGAGTGTCCAGGTGCCAGAAGAAAGTGTTACCAAACTTGTGCTGATTTCAAAAAGCCCATGATTCCAAGGAAGAGCTTGCAGCTCTGAAGTGATATCTCTGCAAGGCTTAATCATCCCTGAGTGTAATTAAATCTAGCAAAGCAGGAGGGTGAGCATGATGATGACCTAAGCAATGGGGAGATAATGCTTGTATTGCCCCCTACTATGTAGCCAAACCTATCTGGCTCCTTTAGATGTATACATTGATTTCTTCAAGGTCATTAGATTCCCTAAGCTATTGATTTACCCAAGATAGTTAAACCCCAAATGCTGCTACATAAGAAGGAGAACAAGTGACTGGAATTGCTTGATGATATTTTTAATGAAGGCTTCTGAACTAACTATCATTCAGAAGTGTCAAGTAGTATTGCCAGCATCATCAAGAAGATAAAAATGAGCTTTAAGAAAATTTGAAGGATCGAAAAAATATGTCAGGAAGATTTCCAAACTGATGTTGATTGTTAAAGAAAAAAAATATTTTCACATTTTCAAAATGACACAAGCCTTTTAATCAGCATTTGAATCACTTCTTACTTACTATTTCAAACTAGATTTTTTCCCCTTTTTTTTAATTTCAAAATGTGGGGGGGTTTGTCATTTTTAAATGTAAGTACCCTGAAAATACAAAACAATATTTCATCTTCCCAAATTTTGTATTTTTTCACTGAAGCTAGGAAGTCTTAGGGGTCCTAGATAACCACAGTTCTGATTTTTCCAGCTTGGCCGGTAAATCAAACCCAAGTTTTCAAGTCCTCCTGGAGGAAAGGCTGCAACATCTCATTTAGACATAAAATGCTCTAACTAGTGTAGTAAAAAGACATTTGAAAACAAGATACAAAGATCTACAGAACTTGTGATGGGGAATGTGGTTTTGCCCTTCATACAGGCTTCTATTCATTTTAGTGCTGTGCCAGTGAAGATTGTGAGAACTGCTTAAAAATGCTTCCTTTGAGACTGGTGAATTCTTTGCACAACTGGGGATTATTGTTCCTAGCCAAGATCTCATCACATCATTAGGATCATATTTTAATTACTTCCCTTTTATGTACAGCATCCGGGCTGCACGTGTCTGTGTGTGGATGTCAATGTAACAGGATGCATAAATAGAGCTGATAAGACAACACAAAGTGGTTCTGTTTTAAAAGAGGATGAAGAATGTGGGGCTAGACCAACCATTAAGTGGAAGGCTTTTAGTGAAATGAAGATGTACAGCTGAGACAAAAATACATTTTTACGTGTTATAAATGACTGAGCAGAAAAACTAGCACAGAGTTAGCTGAAGTGTGTGCTGATGATAACGTTTCATTTATAAATAAAACTAGAGAGCCTGTTACTTGCTCTAGAAATATGGTCTTTGCTAGTGGGGCTCATAAGATTGTTACTTCCTTATAAGGGAAGAATCACAGTGGTTGATACTTATTTTTATTTAGAAAATCATCCCAGAGGACTTGACTTTTTGACATTACAGAGTATCAGAAAAGCAGAGTGCTGCATGCCTGAAAATTTTCTTCTCTTCCTTAAACCAGGAGTGAAGAACCTATCAGCCTGGGTCAGTGGCATGAGCTGCGAGTGTCTCGCACGGCCAAGAATGGCATCCTACAAGTGGACAAGCAGAAGCCAGTGGAAGGGATGGCAGAGGTGAGCTCATGGCACACTTGTCTTAAATGCAGCTGTTGGAATGTAAAGTGATTGCATGGTGGTCTGCACAGCCTGCTCTCAAACCTTTTGCTAGTTTAAAATAGTATACACACTAGGGAAACATTTTCTTAAGACCAGAGCTTGGAATCTGTGTGTAAGGTCTTCCCTCTGAGGACAAAGATCCCTGTAAAGGCAGGGATCCCACTGGAATCTGACTGTACCTGCTTCTGACATGTAACTGGGCTCACATTTTGTGTCTGGTTCATATATCTTCCTGAGGTTCTTCTCTTGATACTTGTTGTGGCTAAGTCTGTTGAGCAAAGTGTGCACTTTGAGAGGTGTAATTTGGAGAAGTATGATGCTGAGAAGTATTCTACCTCTTTCTGAATATTGTCCTTGAAAGGTGGGCCAGAAGAAAATTGTTCCTTTGTCTCCTTCTTGCAAACGTAATTTGCAGGCCAGAGTAGAGGCTGGAACAATCAGACAGTTGATTACTTGCTTTTTGTTCTTCACTCACCGAGTGATCATGGTGAGTCAAATTTATAATAAAGTGAAATTGTACTTGTACCAAGCAGGATATTCACTCTAAGCACTCAAATGCACTCACAGGGGTACATTTTCTATCTTGATAAAAGCCGAGACTAGACCTGCATGGAAAATGTCTTTTACTCTTTCCTAGTGGAGAGTGCACACAGAAAACCAGACTCCAGATCCCAAAGCAGAAAAGTCCCATAGCAGGCCTTTCAGCAAACTGAGAAACTTTTATCAGAGCTTTGACTTTTCTTCAAAAATTTCAATAAATGGAAATTGAGTGAGAAACATTTGACTGGAGCACTCAAAACTTCTTTAGATAGATGGGTTTAGATGTACACTCCCATTTTTTTCCTCTGAAGTGCTGCAGTGCAGTGTTCCAGGAGGAGAGTGGCTGGGAGCTGCCAACTATGAAAGGAGAGAAGCTTCTGCAGGGCTGGAATTACACAGTTATTCTGTTTTTAGCTGTTAAACCTCTTTCAGTTTACTCCAGGACCCTGAATATTCCCATTAGGTATCCTGAGCAACTGCTTCTGGTAATTGATACAAACTCAATTACTCAGTTTCTTTCATTTACCCCATAACTTACAGTAGATTATCTCTTAGATGTTGGAAATATTGAATGAGTCTCTGTTGCATTAACTTTGCTCTGATTTTAGCTTTATGAGCCTCATTTTGGTTATAGATTTACATCAATGTGGCTCAAGTCTTTGCAAATAAAGCTATATGTGCAGTCAGAAAACAGGATGAGCTAGTTTCCCTTCTTTATTCCTTCAATATTTCCATTTTGAAATACTTGAGATTTTTCAGCTCCTTCTGACTGGGAAACATAAAGTCAGTCAAGGGTGTCCCTATAATGGCTTTCTTGACAGAACTGTACAAAGAAGAGGCATTGAAGCAAGCTGTAACATCTAATGTAGGCCTATAACAACACATATAGGCTAATCTGAAAACATAAGCATGGTGCCAGCTACTCTAATAAAATGTTATTTTATGTTTCTTACAGGGGGCTTTTACGCAGATTAAATGCAGCTCTGAAATATTTGTTGGTGGAGTCCCTAATTATGATGATGTGAAGAAGAACTCTGGGATCCTCAGACCCTTCAGTGGGAGCATCCAGAAGGTGTGTGCCCAGAGAAACACACTGTGGGCAATTATTTCCATCTTATCCAGTGCATGCTTTTTGTGCAAACCTGCCCTCATTTGACTAGCAATATTCAAAATAATTCAGGGTTTCACTTCAGGAGCCCACAATGAAGTGGTTAAATGATTATTTCACAGTGAAAAGTTCACCCAATGCATTCTTACACCACAATGGACATACACACTTCTTTCCCCTCTCACAGTTTTATATGGGACACATAAATGGAGAAGATGTTTTCCATTGTTAGCAGACATTAGGGATGATGTTCCCATGTGGCCAGCTGAGCACGAGTGCAGTTCTTTTCCTGAAATGTAAATTAATAATCAGTCTTAGGAAATAACCAAATCAAAGTTCAAACTGAACTAATATTTTTCCTTCTAAACATACTTAAAATAACTTGGATAAAGGTGGAAGGTTGACCCTGAATCCTCATAGTTCTAGAGGAGTGAATTGTTGCATCAGATTAATGCAAAGAAATAGCAAATAAGCCTGAATTCTTAATATTAGTTTTTATTTTAAAAAATTTAATACTCTATCGTGCATCATGTTAGCAATTGCTGCAAGGTAGAAAAGTAATTGTAGTTCAGTGTAAATTGTTTCATGTCTAAGTCTGACATTTTTTACTGCCTTTGTCAATTGTCCAGCAGAAAACATGAAGTTCAGGAAAACTGGGGGAGTTATAGTGGTGGGAACAGGTCAGTCACAAACACATCTTTGGGAAGGTTGGCTCATTAAACACAATGCATTTTGGGGTGCAAGTTGCCTAGGAGCAGCTAACACAGGTTACAATTACAAGGTGAGGGTTTGTATGCTGGAATAAAGGCACTGATAAGGATTGGGAAATGAGTGTGACCCCTTATCTCTGTTATGTACTTAGTAAGGTGGATTTGTGTTCAAATGGGATGAATGGATGTCAAGGGAAAGTACTGCCTGCCTTTTGGGCACTGGGAGCGTCTAGTTGGCTGCTTCACATATAGTAGAATTTTGGAGAACTATACTGAAACAGACCTGCAAACATTCACCAAGTACTGGAAAATATGCAGAAAGACCTAAAATCACAATCTGTTTAGTTTAGTCAGATAAGGTTTAGAAGGGGTTTTCTAGTTCCTAGATGAGGATGAGATTTCTTTGAACACATGGAATTATGCAGAAAAAGACATAATGAGAATCAAAGACTAGAAACTGAGTAAAAGTTTAAAACCAGAAACAAATGACACATTTTTATGAGTGGAGGCTTGTAAACCTCTGGAACAATGTAGTCAAAATTTAGAAGGAGACTGAAAACATAATGGAGTCTTCCCTGGTCCATTACATGACAGGACTGGATATTTTTTCTGCTGTGAGTTTTGTGGTGCTTGATAGAACCTATTCTGCAGGCAGGATCCCTTGAGGTACATTTTCTGAGTTGTGCAGCAGTCAGAGCAACTACTAACTTTCTCATTTCTGGCTTTAAAATCTATTGTTTGTTAAGATGTACTTATTTTGATGTAGATGAGATCAGATGCTGTGCCTGCATGCAAACTCTGTTGCTGAGATGTCAGCTGAGATTATACAAATGTTGGTTTATTTTGGAGAACATATGCTGCTGACATATTGGAAAAATCCCAGCATTTAGCAGTTCTCTTCCATTTATATACAAACAGTTCTGTGAAATAATTATTTATGTTTTTCATTCATCTTAACTCTAGCTTCTTTCAGGCAAGATGAGATACTAGAAAGCAATCGAAAATGTGAAAAACAAGCTGTTCTGCTCAGTATTCTGTTGTCAACACTCAACTCCGGAGGGGTTTTCTCATCACAGAAGTGCTTTTCCTCTGCAGCACTTGTCTAATTTTACCATCCCAGCTCACAGTTCAGCTACAAAGCATTGCACCAGTGTTCAGGCACAAGTCTGGTGAATTCCACACAGCTTCACCCCTTACAGGGGTTGCCTAAGGCTGTTTCACCAGACAGATTAATCTTCATTGGATCAGGGGGAGAAAAAATATGAGTTGGACTTCTGCAACTGGAAAACACACAGGAAGCAGGGTTTTGGCCAAGTTTTGAGAGTTACATTTCTCTGAAGCCTTTCAGAGGAATCTTCTAACTAGCAGTAGTACACTCTGAATTTGGAAGTTTTTACAATGTGTTTTGTTTTCTTTTGGTTTTTTCCTTTTCTTTTTTCTCCCCCCAAACACACAGATTATCTTGAATGACCGGACAATTGATGTGAAACAGGATTTCACTTTTGGAATCAACCTAGCAAATGCTGGCCACCCCTGTGTGACCTCCCCATGTGCAAATGGAGGCACCTGTGTTCCCAAGAAGGACAGCTATGAATGTGACTGTCCCCTGGGCTTCGATGGGCAGCATTGCCAAAAAGGTAACAATGGCTGGATATCAACTCAGGGACCTGGAGCTGATCACAAAAATAAGGAAGATTTAGCACCTACAACTGCTGCTGTGCTCATGCCTTTAAATAGAAACCCCGGAGGCCAGAGCTCCCCTTGCATCTGTGCACTTTCCGTGTATCTAGGGAGGAATTTGTTTTGTTATTTAGGAATGTGGTGACTGTTATCCTAGCACGGGGGTAGGATCCATAGATAGCAACCTGCTATCTGGTTGCTCGTGGGGAAGAACACTGAACCCTAGCACTTCATGCACCTCCCTAATTGTGCAGTGCTGTACAGAGGGGGAATTCCTGCCAGGCTCCTCCAGCCAGCACTTATGTTACATCCTGAAGCATGAGCATGGATAACCCATTTTATCCTCTGTACAGCTAACAGCAAATGATGTTCTCATACTCAGAGAGAGCTGCTCCTGTTTTAAACACTGACTGCTCTGATGATGATTTTACTATCTGCAGAGATCCTGCCTTGATGGGGTGAAGGAGACCCCCAAGGATGGGACTCATCCACGTGCACATTACTGTCTTTTCTTCAGAGCCACTGTAATAGTTCAAATCTGAGATTCAGGAAAGAGATTGAGATTGCATGGAAAGTGTTTAAAAAGTGTGCTTTGGGTTATTCCACTAGATGGAGACGTTTCACTTTTGTCTAGCTTTATCTTGAAAAATTCCTAAGGGAAGGTTTTGTAATGCAGCAGTAAACTCCACTCAAAAGAGCTGGCTGACATTATTTCTTCACCCACTGCTTCATTTCTCATGGGCTGAACTTCAAAGTTAAATGTTGTGGTTTTGGTTAAATTGTGATTAATAGATTGGCCCTTTCTTCAAAACAGACAATATCTTAGAACAAAAGCATTATATTAAAATGCAATGCAAGAAACCCCTTCACTTACATTGTTGTGGTCTTACTAAGAGCTGAAACAACGTCATTTACCGTGGCTTTTTTGTAGGCAGGAGGGAGAATTGGGAATTTGGGTTTCTAGGTTTGCTTAGGGTGCTAGATTCCTGACTTCAGGATGGTATTTGGTATCTGCAGCTGTACTGACACATCTCCAGGGGCAGTCAGTCAAGGCAGTGCTTTGCAGCCCGGGTGTGTGACTGCCTGCCCATTTGGTGTGCAGTGCTGGGGCTGCAGCTCCTCACCTCTGCTGGCTCCTGGCCTGTGCTGAGCCCAGGGAGCAGAGTCTGAGCTCATGGTACCAGCAGTGGGGCCACCTGGCTGATGTGTCCTCCCTGCTGTCACCCCAGTGCTGTCTAGGGTTTCAGAGACAGCCTGAAGCACCTTTTGCCTATGACTTAGCCAGATCATAGGTGCTGCTTCCTGTGTGAATCCAACCTTTATTTATTTTTAAGAGTGTCCAAAAGCATGAGCCACCTGACTTCTGTTTTTGCTACCTGTGGCTCCTGTTCAGGTGCAGTTCAACACCAAAAATTGAAGGGTTTTCCAACAGATGCAATGCAGAGAGCATAGAGGTTGCTCCTGAACCTCAGTCCATGACAGTTTTGGTGAGAACAACCTGAAATAGATTCCTCAAAATAATCCTTACCTGTGTCTCTGCTGGGATGTAGACAGAGTTAAGGCGAGATGCACGTCTGTGTCCACTTCTGTTTCACAACAGGGTTTTGGTTAGTGCACCCAGAAGGTGTGTGAGATGAGGATGCTGTCTCTATCCTTCTTAGTTGCTGTAAAAAAAACCTAAAAAGCTTGTGAGGGACTGCACCTCATTCTTCAAAATTATACCCACCACTTAAAAACTCAAGTAATGCTGGTATGAGATATATGAGATATTGATTCATATTGTAATGGATCATTAGCTGAGGATTCAATAGAGTTTCTGCTGGCATTGCTAGGTTTTATATCTTCTGTCCAAGCTGTGGGGAGTGCTAAAAGTAATTTTATACTTTAACTGTAAGATGGAGTAGAACAGCAAACTCTTGTTTTCCTTTGGCTAGAGCTAATCTCTAGGTAAAACCTGGTGAGTCACTGGGATTTGAGAAGCAGGACTAGTAGAAGGATTTGCTGCTGGTTCCACCTGTCTGCACCCTTGTGTGTTTTGAGCAGACAAATATGGATACTTGGGATAAACCAGTAATGAAAACAGTGCTATCTGCACAGGTGATTCTAGTCACTTATGCAAATGGTAGGTGAGAGATTACACATTTTCAGAAAAGTGGGTATGAAATTTGACTTATGTGTTAGAATAATAAACTCAGAATGTTCTTGTTTTGTTTTGTGCTGACTCACTGCAGAGTGTGGAAGTTACTGCCTAAACAGTAAGTACTGCAAATTATGTGAAAAGTGCTCTGTCATTGTGTGTTTGTCTGGATGCTGCATTTCCATTAGGCCTGCAATTTTCTGTCATTAAGCCAAAATATTTTCTAAGGTTATATGGCACTTCCTTGAACATCATGCTGTTGATAGTTCAGACTGCATCCAAAGCATTTGCCAAGCTCAGAGCAGTGGCTGTAGAGCTGGTGCCTGTATTTGCAGGCAGCTGGCTGGGGTTTGTGGTGTGACTTTGGGCTGCCCTGCAGTCCTGAGCTCTCTCCTGCTTGTCATGAGAGCTTTGCTGAATCACAAAGCTTGTCATGAAGCTTTGCAGAGATTGGAGGTGTTAGTCCTAGATCTCCTTCCCGGCCCAGCTCCCTTCCAGCTGCAAAGATCCTGGATGCATCAAGGGTACTGCTACAATTTGCTTGTTTTTCTGCACTCAGGTTCAGTGAAACAAATGAAGAGCAAGCAGAGGTAAATGCCCATTAAGCTCTCTAGAGGAAATCAGAGTACACTGGCACAGGCAAGGGTTGCTGCATGACGCAAACACCTTCCCCTGCTGAGGGCAAGAGCAGTGGGGCTCTCCTGCAGGGTGTGATGGGGGAACAGGGGCTCCTTTCATGCTCTGCTGCCATCAGGGGCCGTCCAGTGCAGAAAGTGTCAGACCTGGTGAGGAATGTTTGGCCAGTGTAACACAACTTTTGCAATCTCCCAATGATATTGGCAGGCTACAGGTTGGACATGGCCTGTGGTTGTTTCTTTAGACACATTAGGCAGCTTTCCTGGTTTCATTATGGATGAAAACAGCCATTTTTCACTATCTAAAATTCTCAATCTTGGCACCTAGAGCTAAATTTCGTATTGCTGCTGTTGGCTGCCAGATACCCCAGTTATTGCATATCTGTGTCATAGTGAGCTCTAAATTCCCAGCCAGACCCTGTGTTGCATAAAGAAAGCAAGCATCCTTGCCCTAGAAAGCTTGAAATTTATATAGATGGGATTAGCTGTGGGTTGAAGGGATTATTGCTCAGGAAGAAAATAGGATGAAGGCATCTATTTTAAGTAATTTATCCAACTGGCTTGCATTAAAGCAGCAGTCAATTATGGGAAATCAGCAACAAATTATGGGATGTTCACTCAGCAAAAAAATCTGTTCAGGACAGTGCTCATAGCCTGGCAAAGGGTCTCTCTCAGGGATGTTCAGTGATTTATTCCCAGAGCTGAGTTGTTTTGCCAAAGTCTTCTCCATGGGCAGCAGTGCACCAGCTCCAGTTCTGGATGATGCATTGTTTGCCACTGTCCAAGCCATAATCCTGGGTCTGTCCCTGGATAAATGCTGTTTGGGGGACACAGAAAGGCCTCACTGCTGTGTTGAGCACACCAAGGGCTCCACTGCCTCTGCCTTTACACTGTCCCAGTTGCTTTCAGTAGCCCTAAAGTGACCTGGGACACTCTGTAAATCCTCTCTGCAGATACCTTGCCCCACAAACTGCACCCCAGGGCTGAGCAGGCAGCAGCCATTCTGTGCAAGGTCTGAAAGGGAAAACAGGGAGCTCACAGGTTGTTTGTGCTGCCTCTCAGCCTCTCTTTGCAGGGTGAGAGGTCCCTAATGTGCTCTGCATATGGTTGCATATGCTCTGTTGGGAGTTGGGGAGGAGTTTCTTAGTCTATAAACAGAGTGGTTAATGCATAAGTTTTGGCAGGAGGGAGCATTGAACCACGTGGAGAATCAAGGACTGTGGAAACGGGGGTAAAGAGAAAATCTGCAATGTTTTCTCAATACTTCATAATTTTTTGCACTAGCATTTGTGGTGGAGCAGTACATTAGGCTCCTGGCGTAGAGGCTGGAAGTGGAGGGACTGTCAGCAATTTAAACTCCCTCAACTACTGCCCCTATGTTTAAGTAAAAACTGGCAGAGCCTTTTTACAAAGCAGTGTGGGTCCAGCTCAGTTCTGTTCCACTGGCAGATACCAAATAAATCAATAAAAGAATCTTGTTTCTTTTTGCCTTCCATTTCCCTGTTAGCTATCTGACACTCATCTTAATTTTTTTTTTTTATTTACTTCTCAGCCATTACAGAAGCAATTGAAATCCCACAATTTATTGGTCGCAGTTACCTCACATATGATAACCCAGATATCCTGAAAAGGTAATGTATCTCCTGTGAACCTAAGTATTCTGTTTCTTAAATGTTATAATATTAGGAGCCTTATATGGGATAGTGTAGTGTATTTACCTGTTTTAAGCTGTATTTATAATATTTCTAATTGCATTTCTGTAATATTTTTAAATATCAGGGGAAAATACATTTTAAGTGCATATCCTTGTGGCTTAGTTTGTTACATTTGAGCATCTTGCAGCCTGTCAAGAAATAGCACACAAATGTCTGGCATGGACAGGTACTGGCTTTTTCCTGAGGGGAAAGAACTGACATACAGGGCCTGTATCTCTAAAGAGACTAAATGCTTTAACTCTTTTTTAACTCCAGCTTTAGCTTAGATCCTTTAAGTTACTTTTTTTGGCTGCTCTGTGCCCTAGAACATCCCCACATTCCAGCAAATTGTGGCTTGTTTAAAGAAATTCCTCCATCTACCTTTATTTCAAGCACTGAGTAGAGAAGGTTCACCAGTGTCCTCACCTGCCATATGGTACCTCTCACCTACTGGGACTTTCTGATTTGCCCTTCTTATGCTTCTTCTACTGGTTTCTTAGGGCATCACATCTACTGGGCATTCTCAAAAATCTGCTTTTTGGGCTGGATTTCACGCTAGGCTAGAGGACAACAAGTGTTTTCTCTTATTTGTGTGGAATAACACACAACTGTTGTGTTTGGGATTCTGGTGAGATGAGTTAAATTCCCCTACTCAGAAATGATGGAAATGGGGATGTGAACTAGAATCCTTCACACATCAGCAAGTAAATGAGTTGCCCACCAGACCGACAGAGAAGAAATACTGCATCATATTTTATGTCCTTCTATAAGAAGACTGGCTCCATTTAGTATTTTACTATTATTTCCTTCTTCTGCTTTGAACAGGGTATCAGGAACAAGAACGAACGTGTTCATGAGGTTTAAGACCACAATGAGGGAAGGCCTTTTGATGTGGAGGGGAAACAGTCCCATGCGGGCTAACAGTGATTTCATCTCTCTGGGCCTTCAGGAGGGAGCTTTAATATTCAGGTAAACTTTCTCTCCTTTTTGTTTGAGTAGCACACAGGGCTCAAAGGAGTTCCTACAACACATCCAGTGCACTTGTCCCCTGGCGCAGGGTGGGACACTCTCATCCTTGAAATTTTGCCTAATGATGGGTCGCATTTGCTGTTGGGGAAAAGATGGAAGTTGAAGAGGTAATGTGCTGCAAGATTTGCATCAATCAGGGCTTGATTGTGATTTTCTGAAAGGTTTCTTGTGAGGGGACCAATACTGTTGGTAAGGCCCCCAGATGCCTCTTAAATCCATCTTAGTTTGGCAGAGCAGGGTATGGCTGGCAGAGGGAGCAGGGATCAAGGACAAACTGCTGGTGCCAGTGCTCTCTGTGGGCTCACTCTTTGCCAGGGAATGCACACAGGAGCAGGGTTTCCACCACCTCAAACCCCAGGTATCCTGCCTTGTGTCACCAACAGCAGTCACCACGCCTTGTTCTGCCACCATCCACAGAAACACTTAATTAGGCAGTAATACTGCTGTCAAAATGCTGAAATTGGGGAGTGTTGGGAAATGTTTGTCTCCCTTGCAGACATTCAGGCAGACCCTATGCAAGTGGTGCTTTTTTGGGACTCCTGTGTTTTGAAAGCCTTGTCTTTCCTCATGGTGTTCCTTTAGGTTGTGTAAGGCAAACACTGAAACAGCAAACTACAGATGCTCTCACTGTTGTGGATTGTTGTGAGACACTATAGATCATGTGGCAGAGAGTTTATTATCAAAGCTAATTTTTTTTGCTGTATTTAACTGGCTATTCTTTGCTACCATGGATGTATAGATAAGTTGCATGTTCCTATTTACATTAATTTATTTTAAGCTGTTTTTTTTTTTAATGTGATTTATCAGTTATCTTGCGAACTTGGCAAGAACTCTTAGTCTTCTCATTGTTTTATAAACAAGGAACTGACTCTGCAGAAGTGGTGCATTTTTTAAATGTCTTTGGGAGGGACTGTTTTTCTAAGATGCATGGCAGTAAGTGGCCATTCTATTCTGTCTGTTTCTGAGGCACAGTGCAATGTTTATTAAGTAGTTCCTCTTCCCCAGAGATGAAAATACTCAAAAGCTTTAGACCAAACCAGCTGAATTCTACTGAAATATTTGTACCATCCACATAGATTTAGGAAGGTGAAAAATTAAGTTACCGAATAAAACCCTCATATGCAATCACTACTTACTGAAGGGGAGCAACAAAGAAGATGGTGAAAAGAACAAATGCAGAAAAAAACTCCAACGTTCAGAAAGCATCCTCATGCTTGTTTTTCACCTTTGGAGAGAAGACCTTTGGAGAGAAGAAGCCAAGAGACTGTCAGAAGGATTTTCCTGCAGCTCAAGTTTAGATGTCTGTGTATGGATCCAATTTGAAATCCAAAACACATTTTGGATCTTTCCCATTTTCTGTGGCCTTATTCCCTGTACAACATACCTGCTGCTATGAATTCTCTCTGTTGCTTCCTGCTTCTGCTGCAGGTTATTTCACTGTTGTAGGGGGATATCTGCTGTAGAGGGATTCATTAGGGATATGAATCTCATGTCTGTTATGAAAGGTCTAGCACTTTGATGCAATCCTGAACGCCCACATCCTCTTGTGTTTGACCTAGGCTGGTATCTGCAACCTGGGTAAAAGGGGGTGCTTGCCTGAGACTCACTTAAACCTCTGGGGATGAATCAAATTTAGGGTAACAAATTTGCTCCGGGCAGCTAACAGTTCAATGTACTGTTCTCGAGAACCTTACCCTGGCCTCGAGTTCATTCCATGTTCAGTCTTTTTTTGGAGAGATAGTGATGTTGCTTTAATTCCTCCTGCTTCACACAGGCTGAAGTCCAGCAGCAGCTGGTTCATCCTGAGCACCCAATAGCTCACTGGGCTGTAGCAGCTACTTCTCCTTTGTTAAGGTTCGCCCAGGCTTCAGGCACCCAGAAATTAAGATGCCTGAAGTGTAAACATGACGGGGACATTGTATCTGCTGAGTAATTTTAGTAGAAGTAAACACAAAGATACAATCAGAGTGGCAGCTGAAGCAGGGGACTACTTGATCATCTCTATATTTATTAGACTTAATCTTTTCTAACATCACAGGTCTTAACCTTCCCTGTAATTCAGATGATCTGTAGACAGGTCACATGCTTATTTGCTCTTGTGAAAATGTATTTATTAATCATGTTTGCAACTTCCCACAGCTGTCTCCTATTAGACCAAAGGTCTGTAGGTCACTGACCTTCATAATCCCCTGCTTTGGAGAAGAATGGCCATGCAGAGGCTCTCTTCTTGCTCCCCTGGGAAGGTGGTGATGGTACCCACTCTGACTCAGGGAGTTTTTCCTGCTTGTCCATGAGACTGACTTTGCAAAATAAGAGCACTGCTGCTGGGACTCCAAAGGACTCCACTGATTGCACCAAAATCCGAGCCTAAAGGGAGCAATATGGCAGGCAACAGGTCCTTTCAAGGAAGGTGGTAACATTAAAATCATTTTTTTAAATTGCAGCTACAACCTGGGCAGTGGCATCGCTTCCATCGCAGTGAACGGCTCCTTCAGCGATGGCCGCTGGCACAGGGTCAAGGCTGTTCGGTACGTGGGCAGGATTCCCCTGGGATGCTCTTGGAGCCACCTGCCTGCAGAGGTGCTGGGTGGCTTCTCTGCGTGTGAATCACTGCAGCTCCATGCTCACACGTCGCTCAGGAGGGAACTATTGGCAGCTTGGCTGTTCAGGGTGATGTTCACAAGGATTGCTGTGTGTGAGGTGACAGTGCCAGCCCGGCCCAGCTCGAGGCAGGCTGCCAAAGTCATGCAGGACTATTCTGGGGCTGTGACAGACATTCTATTAAACCCGCACCGTTTGGGTTAAGAGTATTTTTCTTTAATGTCTGCATTTTAAAATTCTCTGGTGTGCAGTTTGCGGGCTGGCACAAGCACTGGAGCACAGACAGTGTAAACCTACTTTTTCTATTTGGAGGAGGTGCAGACATCTTGCAGTGTATATATAACTCATATTTATAACTCATTACCTCATGGGAGGCAACTGTGTCCAGCAGGGAAAGCATACATCCCTCTCTTCATGAGAGGTTGATTCCCTGGAAATCACAGTCTGACATGAACACAACTCATTACAAAATCCAGTGAAAATAAGAACCCGTCAAGTAGCTTTTCTGTCAATACTGTTATTGACCATATGTAAAATGGCTCCAGTGAGATACAAAACTCCCTAGAAGTAACTTTGACCATAGCTTGCCCTATTTTCCCCCTGCTGTTGAAGCTTCTGCTGTTTACTTTTGATATTACACTTGCTTTTTGACAACGGGTCAGAATGTGCCCATCCCCTCCTCGCTGTCCAATTTGATTCTTTTCCAGCACTTTCTGCTCTGCAAATGTGTCCTGCACACTTTGCAGGTCTTTGACATCTATTAAAAAAAAATCATAAATCCTGGAAAGCCTGGATTGCCATAGTACATGGTGCCTGTGGGGCTTCCCAGACTCAAGCCTTCTCAATGCAACCTGCCCAGCTCTGAGCTGCCCTGGTCTCCTGGCAAGTGGAAGATGCCTCTGCTCTTCCTCCTGCCTGACTGTAGGCTGGATGTATGAGAGTGATTTGCTTTGCCTTGCAGGGATGGACAGTCTGGCAAAGTAACTGTGGATGATTATGGTGCCAGGACCGGTAAATCCCCTGGGAAGATGAGGCAGTTAAACATCAATGGAGATCTCTATGTAGGTGAGTGCTAATTATTCACATTCAGGACACAGATGCAAGGCAGGGCTTTCCAGCTCTGTCCGCTCCTGGTGGAGGTCTCACACAGCAGCCTATAGTCCTCCACAGCCTGTTTTTTGTGAGGAAGCCTCTCTGAGTGGGATTGGGGGAATGGGTATCAGAAGGGACAAGCACTATGGGGTGCCTTGTGGTACTCGTGGCAGGTACATAGAGAAACAGCAAGAGGCAGCTGGAAACCCCACAGCTTACAGGATCTGGTCACAAGCTAATTTAACTCTTATTGATACTACAATTTTTGCAATAACTAATTAACATGCTAGCTCATTACCTCCTGCTTATCCCCTCTGTATTTTCACGTGCTTAAAATTTTTACTTAAAAACGCAGAGCAACCCACAATTTAGAGTCCCTTCTGGGGTGCACTAGGAGTGGCAGTGCAGGGTGGGCAGCGTGCCAAGCAGGTGCCCGTGTTGTGAAGAGTTTCTGCCTCTCCTGCAGGTGGCATGAAGGAAATCGCCCTGCACACGAACCGGCAGTACCTGCGGGGGCTGGTGGGCTGCATCTCCCACCTCACGCTCTCAACTGACTACCACATCTCCCTGGTGGAGGATGCAGCCAACGGGAAGAACATCAACACGTGTGGGACCAAGTGACAGGAGAGGGAGGCCGGTGCTGAGGACCAGTCGTGTGCTTGTGTGTGTGGCTGAGCGAGAGCTGGCTGGCGCAGTCCTCTGCAGCTGGGCCGAGTCTGCCATCTGGGAGGTGACACAGCCAAAGGGAAACACACACACACCAAAAAAAAAAACCAAAAAGAAAAGAAAAAAAAGAACATTTTTCCCTTTCATTCCCTCTCCTTTCCTCTCCTTTCCTGACCAAATGAAACCAAGTATTTTGTGTATGAACCGTGCCCTCTACCCCTTAAGTGTTTAGTGAACGCTAAAGGTTGTGCATCAGTGCAAACGGCAAAGTGTGATGTTATGAGTAGCTCAATGACTGTGTTGTGGTCCTTAGGTTATCTTTTGTAGTATCAGAGAAAGCAGTCTTGAAAAACCTGCAATCACCCCACCCTGCAGTGATACAGTGACTGTGCTGTTCAACAAATCCATCATCGGACAGCATATTTCTGCACTCACTTTTAGGTCCTGGAACAGTTCTCCTTACCACTCTCTGATTTAGCTAAATTATATTTCATCCTGTGTAACAGGATAACAATTACAATGACTGGTTTCAAAATATTGTTGTTTGTTGAGGAGGAAAGTTCTTACAAGTCTACTTTTTTATTACAAGCAACAAAGACAATGAACCAATTTTGTAGAGGTAATTTTATACTTGTCTATTTTTTATAGCAGCAGCAGACTTGCTTACATGGCATTACTTTTAACATCTACATTTACTATACAATTAGCTCTTTGCACACTTTCCTAAAAATAGAAAAGTGACCTGTGGCTTATTGTCTGTATTATACAGTTTTAATGGGGATATTTGTGACCAGTTTTACATTTGACTCTTTTTGTTCTGTAAATTTTGACCGTTTAAAATTGTACATTATGAAGATTTCCTGTCTTAAACAGATTAAAAGATTAGGGAAAAAAGAGCAAATACTTGCTACTGTGGTATTATAAATGTGTTTTGTTGTTTTTGTTTTTTCTTTCAGAAAAATGAGAAAAGGGATTGCACGAGTCATTGATAGGTCACAATCCTCTTAAAATGTTATGTTTTCTAGGCTCTGGACCAGCACTTATGCAACCTTGATTGCCCAAGTATGATTTAAGCAGGCAAACAGAGTGCTGTTGAGACACTGAAAGAGTGGTCCAGAATTTCATAATTTGGAGATTTTTCTTCCTTAATTCTCTGTTCAAAGTGGGTGAGTGAGCCTTGAGAGGGTGGGAGGGGTGAGGAAGAGAGACCATCCATGCAGCAGGGCACCCCACAGCCTTCCTTGTGCCTGTGGTGGGGGAAGCACAAACTTCCTCAGGGGCCCAGGCTCATCTGTGAGCTAAAAGGACCTGATGTGGTGAAAGCAATGGAGGAGAGGAGGTTTCTGCAGATTTTTACTGTGCTCAGAGAGTGCTCCTGGCTCCATGAGAGCTCAAAAACCTTCCCTAGATTCATCCCACCTACAGCAAATCTAGGTATTGGCACAGGCAAATACCTGCCAAAGACACCTCAGCTCCTGTCCTGCATGCTAAAGGGACACCCTGATCTCTTAGATGAAAGATCTTGTGTTCCTTATAAGGTAGCAGTGGTCAAGAACAAATGCAGGCATTCATTAGAAAGTAAAAAAAACCAACAAAATAGTAGTACCATCATGTGATGTGCACCTGTGCTTTGCCCCCTGTTCAAATGACACTTCAAAAATAGAAGTCTGTAGAAGACATGGGCAGCTTCCAGAGGAACTGGAGACATTCATGGTTCTCCTCCCAGGAGAAACAAAGCTTTGTTTGGCTTAGGGAGCCCCATGGGGAAGGAGAAGCACTCTGTGGTTGGGAAAAACCAGGATAAAGTATACAAGATCAAGATGTGCCTTTAAAACCAAAGTAAATTGAATTAGATGCCTTGGGATATAAAAGGAAAATGTGTAGAGTTTGAAAAAGTGTGAAAACTAAAACCTCTGGAGGCTGAAGGTTTTTTGTCTGCTCAGTGCAGCCCTGAGGCATTGGCCTGAGACAGCCTGTGCTTGGGTCATGTCTGAGCTGCTGGGTGCCTGAGAGGGAAAACTCACTTTTTATGAGCTTGAGGGGTTTTCCAGATGGTAATGACCTGTCCTGACCTGAAACAGTGTCGGAGATTTGACTGGCTGTACCCCTGATCCTCTGGACCTGCTATGCTGGTGCTGATGGGGCACTACCATGGTCCACAAACAGCATCATCCTCTGTTCTCTCTTAACGTGCCTCGCCTTTCCCATCCTTTCATTTCTGTCACAGGGTTTGGAGACCAGCTCCAAGACAAACATCTGGCGGGAGAGGTCTCTATTTTAAGATAATTTACTGCAGAATACCGGGCGCTTTGGTACGAGGCTGTACTTCTCCAAAACAAAAGCTGCTCCTTTGAAGTGCCGGGTGGGGGTGGGTAGGAAATACCTCTGTTGTTGTTGTGTGGAAAAAGAAGAGCAGCAAACAGCATCTCCCCAAATGCGTGTTCCCAGCTCTGCTTATCACCGCCCGGGAATGCGGGGCTGGCGGCGACCCCGGCAGCGGAGCAGGCTGAGCACAGGCGCTGTGCCGGCCGGGCGGGGGCTGGAGGCATCCCAGCAAAGGTGCTGAGCGGTTTAAATCATCAGAAAAAGATCCTTTCTGCATCCTGTTAAAGATAATCTGAGAAACATCCCTCATCTACGTCTCCACTCTCCCTGGTAAAGCCTGGGGGTTGGAGGGAGTCTGAGCAGGAGACCAGAAAACCAGGAACATCTGGCCACAGGTGGAGGCTCTGCCCCGCCGCCCTCCAGCACCTCCCCACTGATTCTGGGTCAGGGAAGGACAAAGGAAAGGTGGACAGTGCATCGCAGAGTGGTTAGTCATTTTCCCAGGAACTGGCCTGCATGTGCTGCTCGCTGTCTCCAGGAATGTTTATTAGTCACATTACTCATCGCTCGGGCTGACTCAGATGCAAGGCATGACACCAGTGCTGAACAGGGTACGTTCCTGCTGGCTGACAGAGCCGTGTCCCTTTTGCTGCAGTTACCTGAGCAAACCAGCCATGAAGGCAGCAGCCACAAGAGCTTGTACCTCTCTTTGCAATTTAATCTCCTTCCTTAAACGGCAGTTCTTATTTTTCTTACTAGTTTTCCACATTATTGCCGAAATGTGTATCATTCCACTCAGCAGGGCTAAACACCTGCCTCGGTGCCAGCTTTGGCAGGCTGAGTCAGGCTTTGCCCTGAGCACTGGCTGCTGGCCAGAGCTGCCTTCTGGTTGCCCCTCACTCTGCCCAGGGAAAAGTGAGTCTTGCTACTCCATCCCAGTAGTGGGAGCCAGCTACTGGGAATGAACGGTTAGGTTTAATCTGCTGCATCCTGGAGGAAAATAGGGAAAAACGAAAAAGAAAGCACGTGAAGGGATTCTAAACCCAGACAAGACTTAGCAATGTTCCCTGTGGAAGGCAAATCCTTGCTGCACTGGTTTGTCTTGGGTCATCTAGGAGCTCATTTCCATCGCAGTCCTCCTAGCCTGGACCCAGGGAGCAAAAGAGTGAAGGGAAGGAGGAGGGGGCTGCCAGGGTTGGGAAGCTGCCCATTCCCTGATGGAGTATTACCCCGCAACAGGTGCTTGTTAAAAGTTACTATTTTGTCAGCCAAGCTTTCCTTTAGAGAAAAAGTTTTCATTCGGTTTGCAGAGCAAAATAAACTGGGTGGGAAACATATTGTTCCAGCTCTGCATGCTCAGCTCCTTCCAAGACATGCCTTCTCAATGGGCAAATCTCACTTTAAAGGACTAGATAAGGTACAGTCGTGGTTTCCTCATGGACAGCAAGAGCCATATCCATCAGACAGATGTATCTTTTATCACCATTTTATTTCTTGGGTGGAGGGGGGGGTCCCTTCCCACTCTATTTTTTCACTAGTTTGAGTCATTGTGAGCACTGTGGGGCAAGTGACGTTGTGCCCTTGATTCTGCACTTGGGCATTTCATTCCTGAATAACAGCCTGGTGCCAGCACCTGTGGTCACTGCAGATCTGCAAGGTCCTGGCTTTCTGTCCCTACAGACAGGATTGGCTCATCTGTGAGTGCCTTCTTGTCAAACCCCTTGTGATGCCTGGCAGTGCTGTGACCGACTGCCCTGATTTCTTTTGAATATCCATTCACTGTCACAGCATTTTGCTTTGTTCATTGTGCACAAAGACAAAGATGACATTGTTCCTCTTCCCCTGCTCTTTCTTTTTAAATCTTCCCTCAGTCTTTCTTTCTAGGAAAACAACTGTGCCAGTTCTTTCAACACCATCCCCACAGGCCATGTTTTCCAGCACTTTTTGTTACTGAGATGTATGGGGAAATGTAGAAGAAATAGAGCTGCAGAGCACAGATACCCCATGTGCCATATCACAAAACAGCAGCTTTCCAACCTAATTTTTTGTTTAGCAGACTCTTAAAGTTTCTATTGGCAGTAGTGGCAGCCTAGGTGGATTTTTGTGGCATGGGGGAATTTTCCTAAATTTTTCCATCTTTTGAAAACATGGGAGGAGCAATATCTAGTATTTTCTTTACCATTTCACTTGCTTCCATTTTTTTTTTTGTTCCTCTCCACAGCTTTTAGTGTTGGTGTCCACTAAGCAGAATTTGAAAATGGAACCACCGATTTATCACCATGTTTAGGCAGTTTTCATCTGAATGATTGTTCTTTCCAAAACACAGATTTTTTTTGACAGCTAACAAATGTTTCATACAGAGGGACTTTAAGTTTCATTTACATGTTTAGAGAAACTTTCTGTGGTTGGAAATCCAGGGGAGTGATGTATGTTAATACTACAGCCAGTGCCACAGTGGGAACAACCAGGCAACACAGGGAGAGTCAGGGGTGTGTGTTGGAACAGGGTGGAACAGGGCCAGAAAACATGGATGGTGTGACTCTCTCTCCACCCTCATTGTGATGGTGACACACAGGACAGTTCGTGGTCCCTGCAGAGACCTCCTGCTTTCATGGTCCTCTGCTGCTGTGTATCTCTGTGGTGATTGTGTCTCTACTCACTCCAGCTGCCCAGGAGCTGTGTTAAATATCCAGCCCAACTGGATTGGCTTGGTTTTGACAAGGATTGAATGAGCTGTATCTGAGCACTTGCAGTACCTTCAGAAGATACTGCAAAGCCATCCTGTTTTTCAGACCTGACAGAGATGTTGGAGCAAGACCTGTCTGTTCCATTAAACCATGCTGAGAAAGTGTCCTATGCCACCCAGACCAACCCCAGAGTGCACACCTGGGCCCCTTCATCCTGCCACGTCACCCTGGCACAGGGATGTCCCCATGCAGCGTCTGCAGGGGCTGATACCTGCACACCCCCAGCCCAGGTGTGCAGGGGAACACATCTCAAACCCCAGCTGTGACAGAGCCACAAGCCAAGGGGGACACAGGTAAGTGACCTGGACTTTTTCCCACCACTGCATCCTACAGCAAGAACAGGAGGGCTTCAGTGTGTCACGGACATGCTGGGGTCTGCTGTGCTGAGGAGAAGCTGCTCAGGGAGTATCTGTTACTGCCCACTCTGCCTATCAGGAAGCCAAGGCTGGATCCTGTGGTTATTTACTCTGGCACAGAATTCATATAACTGTGTTTGTACTGGAGCATGAGCAGAATTTAACTCTTACTTAAAAAATAAACAGGAAAGCAAAGAATATGAAGACATATAAGAGTGTAAGAAAATATATTTATTAAATTTCATGGCAATACTATGGCAAATTTGTTAAACACATGCTTACTTTAGACACCCAAGCAATACAACAGGAGTTACATCAAGCAAGCAAACTACGTTTAAAATGTATGCAAAGTTGTATCTTAGCGTTAGGTTAGTCTTAAATGTCAACTGCCACACTGAAATATTATATCCCCAACATGATCCCATGCTTCCTTTTTTAAGCATGCATTTGTTTAACTGCTTAGCTGATAAATTTTCGTATCGATACACTTTGTTGAATCAGTATTTTACTTGGCATGCTACAGCTTCATTAAAGTGCCTTGTGATGATTTTGCTAAAATTGTGAAATAAGTAATTTTTCAATAGCAGATTTGGAAGCTGGAAAATTTCAGTATCATTCAGCAACAAAAATATGTTGAATGACATTAGATTTAGTGTGTTATAAAGACTATTTTCTTCTGCTCTAACTATTGATTTTTTCTCGGAACTAAGTTCTATACATGACTATGTCAAATTGGCAAACAATATTTCCACTACTATTAACAGAAGTTCATTAAAATCTTCATAAAAACAAAACATAAAAAACATCTCTAAGCAAATTATTTATGCTGTAAAAAATATGGTATAAAAAGAGCTAAAAAAACATTGAACCAGTTCACAGTATATATTTTAAAGTTACAGCATTATAGTACAATGTTGTGTGTTTTTTTAGGTGACCTGTATGATTCCACCAGTTCTGATATTTTGTGCGCCACAACAGGCTCAAAGTTCAAATTGTTCAACAGTGACCTTCAAGTAGGATTTCAGACATGAGTTGATTCAGTTGCCTTCTTTTTGTTATCCCCAGCTTTACAAACTCTTGACATGTATGAAATGCATAATGTTGTTCATCCAAAGCCACTCTTGAACTACATTAAGAAAACATTGACAGAGTGATGTTCAAGGATTCTTTTTTTATTGTATTACTACTTAAGAGTGTGACCTTTCTATTTTACTTTGCCCTGCTCGAGCTATTTATTTTAAAATTTTTCTTAATCCAAGTAATGAAAATGAGAAAATTTCATTTTTTGCTTTGTCCCTGGGTTAGTTTTACTCACTTTTGCACAACATGAGAGCAAGTGAGTTGCAAAGGCATTGAGCTTTCTAGTGGAAGTTGTGCATACACCTCCACTGAAGCTTGCTTTAAGTCAAAATGCAAAACTGGGACTGTCTTAGACATTTTGCTAGGTATCACATCAAACACCAAGGATTTAATCTGCTCTCCTGCACCACAAATTCATCCGGGCAGTGTTGTCACAAGAAGAGGGTGAGACTGGAGAGGGATTAACCCCATCCTCTCATGATGCCACTAGACCAGCTCACCTGCATAGGGATGCTGAGCCCTTGCCTTCCAAAATGCAGAAGTCCTCTGGAGGTATTTTTTTTTAAGATGTAAAAGCAGAAGGAATTAACAGATGTTTTTGTGGGGGAAAAATATTGTCACGCACCCTGGGACAACTTATAAAGTTACAGAAAGCCTGCCAATATCATCTGAGGTTTGTTTGTATAATATGCAAAAAGGAAACAAACACTGGCTATCTTAGAAACACTGGTGAAAATCCAGAGTTATATAAATGGGGGAGGGAAAAGAAAATCCTGGTGGTAGAAACTGTTTTCCATCTTCTAACGAGATATTTAAGACAGTGTTAAACATTAGGAAATTGAACACTCCAACAATTTTGAATCCTTGTCTAGCATTTGGGGTCTGGAACTGTGTTTCCAGGCTGGCTAAGGGAAAGGCAAAAAAACCCCAACAAATATTGAACTGCCAACAGCATCTTTGAGCATTGGCCACGCAGCACCAATGCCCAGCACCACAAGTGTTGCCAGGTGTGTTGGGAGGAGCACAGATGGCAGCTGCTTCCTCTAGACAAAACTGTCTCAGAAGGTATCTATTAATCTACAGGACTCCAAAAAAATCACTTTGGGAATTGCAAGCCAACTTTCTCTGCCATATGCACCTGGGCACGTGATGATGCAAGCACATGTGTACATAAAGGGTTATGACTTGGTGTTATAAATATTAAATGTCATTTGCACTGAATTTTTCATCAAAGTCTGTGGCAGAACAGAAGATGCTATTTACATGGGAAGCTCTTCATAGATTTATATTATACAGAGCCTTGTTAGCAATCTCATTCTCTAAATGTTACATTTTTCTTATATATTTCAAATTCTTTTACTACATTTCTATCTACTTGTTGGGATACAAGAATTCTATTTACAAAGCAGTATTTATTTAAAAATAGAGCACACAATTTTTCATTGCCTTTTCAAAGTGATGTCTAAACACCTTCTCTCTCTGGTGCACCCAATCACTCTCATTTTTGCTCCTATTCATGTTCAACTGAGTGCCCTGGAGGACAGGATCACAGGAAACACCACAACACTATGCTTTACCCAGCTGAACCTATCAACAAGAAAAAAGGTGGCTTGAAAATGCCTCTTCAGAGCAGCCTAAAGCTCGGGGTCAGCAGGAGTGTGCTGCTGCAATGTTCCTACAAAGGAAAGTTCTGGTTCCCCACATAAATCAAAGATGAAGAAACACATCTGCCAGTTGTGCCATGACAGATAACATAGCAACTGGTTCCCTTTGGAAATGGTTTACACATGAAAGTAGCAACTAGGGATAATAAAGACAGCTACCACAGCAAATGTCAGTTATCAGGTTCTAGGTCTGCCTATACAGCCACTGCATAGCAGGAGAGGTAATTCACTGCCTGCCTGTAAAATTAGCTTACTATTTTGTTGATATATTAACTAGTAGTTCTGTGAGGTATATCACATGCAAATCTACCATCCCAAAATCTAAACACAAGCCTGAGGTCCCAGATCTCCGTGCATGCCAGAAAAACAAAAATAATGAATGTGTCAAACAGGAGAGTGCGCAATGATATATCAAATGTGGCTGATGTTCCACACATACAGTGAACAGTACAAAAACCCATTACAAAACTTAAATTGTCACATATGACAGGCATGGCTCAAAAATAAAAAGCAGCAGAACCAATGACTTTCTTCAGAAAGCAACTGCCTGGCATTAATACCCTACATCTCTGAACACTGATCCTGGAGGACTGAAGCACTGAGTCAGGCATAACAGTGATTTGGACACAATCCCTTCTGGTCATATCCCTTCTGGAAGTTCTTGGATTTTGTTTATTGTTTGGTTCTTTTTTTAAATTTTCTTTTAATGAAGCACTTTCTACTCTTCTAAAATATGAAATAAAAAGCCAAAAGAACTAAAAACAAATATTCAGTAAAAGATAAGATCTTTCACAGAATGATGGTAGGGAAATGCAGTTTGAACTTTAGGAGTCCTAGGAATTGTCCAAAGAGGCTCATCAGGAAGCTAGAAGGCACTGGTACAAAGAATCTGATCCCCTCTGAAGCTTACAATGGTTATCAAAGCACTTAGAGGCTATAAAAGAGCACCATGCTTTGAAAGAGAATTTGGTTCAAAAACATTCTAAAGATGCTTCACTGGTTCAGCATGGCACTTGGGCTCAGAAAGCAAGTCTGTTCCCTGACAGTCCTTGTCATTCATCCCTACTGCTCCTTGCACCTAGGGTGGCTTCACCTGATCACATTAGCACACTACTGCTCCCTACGCATCTGAATTCACTGCTGAAGATCTGAGAGACATTTGAAAGGCAGCACTGAATTGGCTCAAATGAAACCACAGAGGTGAAGCAGCTGAACTTTCAAGTGCTGGAATGACAACTGCTTACTGGCTCATCAGCATTAAGCAGCAATGATGCTACAGACAGTGCACAAGCCCGTGTCTCTCCCACATCTGCCCCACTCCTCTGTTACTGAAGCCACTGCTGTCAACAGGACCTTCCTAACCAGGATCCTGCAAGTCAGAACATCAGGAAAATAAAACCGTATAGTCAAGACATAAAAAAAAGGAAAAAAAAAAAAGAGAGATGAATAATTTGATAAGAGAGAGTTTATAACATCAACATAGAGGCAGAACATGCATCTGTGGAACTTTTCATTACCTAATCACTAAGAAATGAAGCAATTTAAACGTTGTTGCCTTTACTGAATAGGAAGAGCAGCACACTGGGAAACCTGAGTATGTGATGCTTATGTATAAGTGATTCACCATGTGAACACTGAGAATGGTCCTAAACTGCTTCCTGTGAGCTGTGTGTCCTCTGCAACTGCCCTGATTTCTAGTCTCCAAATTAAAAATTGCTAGTACTCTCAAACTGATTTTGTTTGATTTTGTTTCCTGCAATACACAGCCATATGAAAAGCACAGTTATTCCTCATGGTCAGCTGTTCTGCTACAGAGGGACTTTTTTTCATTTGGATCACCATACAACACTGATTGCTCCTCTGCACTGAGAAAGTGCTCTTTAAAAAAAACCCCAAACCACTACCCATACATGTTGTCCATTACATCATCTGCTTTCAATTAAAAGCATATAGCAGCCCAAGCTAAAATTCATCGTAGAAGATAGACCCATTAAGCCAAATCTAAAATAGTAAAAAGAAATACTCTAAACAAGAATTATTATTAAAAACAGTTGTTACTATTAGGATTTAGCTTCCTCCCAGCTATCAGTCACAAAGGGCTTAACTGCTTCCTTTCATGTGTTAGTTTAATGTTCTGAGTAATAGGCTATGACACTTCCCTTGTGCTGATGCTTGGTCACAAATGGAAGTCAGCTCTTTGCACTGCCTGTCTTCTCACGCGCAGCCCTGCTAATTCAAAGACTCAATAGTTGAATCCTATGGGCACTTTCTGTCCTTTCAGAGACACCTTGCAGTCTGCCAGGCCTGCAGACTAATAGTTTTTCACTCCTTCACAGTTCACTCTTCCAGAAGGCACAAGCAGGAAGTTTTTACCAGTTTCAGTAACTATTTAGTGCTTTGCCTTTTTGTCAGTTTTGAAACACCCCTACACTTTCATTCTATGGAGATGGCAGAGACATCTGAAACTGCCTTGTCAATTGCTGTGATTAGGTTTAACCTAATGCTTGGTTTTATTTTGGTGGCCAGATCACGTGGTTTGGAGAGTAAATGTCTGTCAAGATTAGTCATCCTCCTGGTCTACTCTCACATCTTTCAACTAGCAGCCTAGCCATTCAGTCTCCTTATCTGTTTTATTTAGAAAACCATTCCTATGTCTTATTTATTAAAAAAAAAACAACAACAAAACAACCAAAAAACAACCAACCAACCAACCCCAAATCAAAACACAATGTAGCTAATGAAATGGAGATCTTAAAAAAAATTGGTTAGGACTTTATGGAGACCTTTTTTTGATCAAGCTCTTTTAACACCTGATACCTCCCCACTGTTTTACAGCAAGAAACAGGTAAGTTTCTTGGAAGTTTCTCCTGTGAGTTAGTGAATTCATGTATGCCACAGCCTGAAATTTACACAGTGAAATGTTACAGTTACAGCTGTCTAGAGATGCACATGTAAAACAAGCATTTTAAAAGATGATTGTTCAAAACTCCCTTAAGCACACAAATGTACATCATTTAAGCTTTCTTTGCATCACATATCTTGTAAAGGAGAGGTAGAATCAGCAGCACTAAAACCTCCCTGGGTTTCTCCCTGCCACTGGAGAAATCCTACCTTGTATTCCCAGGTAGGATTTGTATAGGTCCTGTGGAGCAGACACCTAACATCAGCCAGGTAGCAGGTAATACAAAGCTAATACAATAAAGACCATCCTAAGAGCAATTTCTTCTCAATTTCATGTGCCAAACTGCTTCGGCAGCTAAGGTGAGTAGACAGAGATTTCCCCATGGCTTACATTACTGCATAGTGCAAAGACTGCTGAACACTGAGGGCAAATAGACTACTGTACCACTTCAAAGCAGGAGATCTGGAGCAGAAGCTATGAAATACAAAATGTATTAGTGCAACACATTAGGAAAGATTAATGCTTTAACAAAATGATAGAAAAAATATAGAGCATTCTAAGGTGTTTTTTTTTTTAAAGGAAGTTTTAAACTTTATGCAGTTCTTGTTGAGGTTTCAATCAGTGTTACACTTTTTTTCCCCAAGTTTGTACCCCTGAGTCAAACATTTAATAAACATTTTACAGTAGGTACAGAAATTAGTGTCTAGTCAAAAAGCAACAGATTTGAATGGCCATTGCTTTGTAAGTGTTAAATAGTGACAATCACCTTCCATACAGGAGAAGAAAAAAATAGCACTCTCATTTGCTCTTGATTTATCACTAGGTAAAAGATCTCAACAGTTTCCAACCACATTGTTTCCATGTCCTGGGCTGAGACTTGCGATAAATTAAACCTTCAGTAAGGAAACCTGTTGATGCTGCATCATTCGAGTCTGCATGGTTGAGAGCAACTGCAACAAAGCAAAGCAATGTTTCCAAGTTCTAAACTGCATGAGACCATGTTAATCTTGGAGCACTACGTGACGGTAGGCAGAGTTCTTTCACTATAATTATCAGGGGCTGCAAGTTCAAAACCCCTTACATCCAATATATTTTACTAGAGTGATAACTAAATTGATATAATTTTGGCCTCTTGGCCTCCATTACAATGGAATATTAACACTTTGACTAACTTAGACATGGTAACATTCAGCGCACTAGAACTTCTGCTGACTGTCTCCAAGAATAATTCATGCCTTTTGCACTTTTCTTCTTCCTTTCTTTACAATATCAGGAATAAAAGCTTATTCAGAAGGCAGGTTCACATGCAATGAGGACTCACTGTTAATCATTTGGTTTGTTCTGAAAAAAGTGTGTGAAGGACCACCCTGCATTAATGGGTTTAGGAGAGTCTTCATCATCTTTTGGGGGAAGCAGAAACTGTCGGGAATTAATCGAACATGGGCTCCCAAAAGATGCATTTTCATTGTTGCTTTCAACTGATCCAGGAGAGTCCGGAGTGCCCATGTTCCAGGCATTTGTGTTTGCTTGAGGTCGGTAACCTGCAGTTTTATCCAATTCTTCCTCCACAGGTGAACGACCCTCTATTTTCAGAGCACTGATAGACAGCTGCATTTGTGGCTTATAGCCTGCTGTAGTCACTAAGTCTATTTCTGGCTCCTCCTCTGGTTTAATTTGAGGCTGATACATTGACTGGATGTCAATGTAAACCACCTGAGATGACCCCCCAGGCTCATCCGTAGGGGGATTTGAGATCTCCTCTTCAATGATAGGGGGGCAGTAGGACACAACAACGTGGTTCTCCATTTCTGAGTCAGAGCCATCTTCAGGCACAGTGGTCTCTGCTGCTGGGGACATCATCTCTGTGTCTTCAATCTTCGGAGCTGTAGATTGTGTTTCCACCACTTCAACACTGTTGGGGGTGCACGGGTTCATTTCTAGTGTTTTAAGTGTCTTATTCCCCTGAAATGAGAAAAAGGAGACGGGGAAGACACTAAGCTAAAAGATCTGGAAAACCTGAAAGGAACAACTTTCCCAAATGACAGGATTTTGCTGGCTTGTGGATTGTACTCATTCCACAGCCACTAGTACAACCCATTTAAAAAAAAAAAAAAAAAAGCATTTATAATTTTCTGGCTCATATTCCTGTTAATGGTAGAAGTATTTTATGCAAATTAAAGAGACTTGAGATCTAGCAGTAAGTGTTTGAAGACTCTCCCCAGATCTTGTCTTTGCATAACCCATTCCCAAAGGCAGTTTAAATATGCCCAGCTGTAACTGCTGTACCTACTAGGAGGCTGGAATATGGCATATACAGATCTCCATACTTTCTGCTTCTTCCTAACACTTTAACAAGGATGGGTGTGTTATTCCCATAGTGTTATCAGGTGCTAACACTTCTCATTAGCTGGGAGAAGAGAAATACAGCAGTCCTTTCCTAGTTCAAACACTGCAAGTAACTACATTAACAACAACAAAGCTCTAGATAGCACCTGACAGAAGTTACTCAGTAAATTGGCTTGTTTCCCCTGTCACAGAGACTTTTTCCTACAATTGAAACAGATGAGTCAAAGTTTGCAAAAGAATTCTTTAACTTGTTTATCTTTCAGAAGATTAAAATACTGGATTTAAAATAAGGGTTACCTCACAGATGTTCCTCTGAAATTGCAGGGCCTTACTGTTCTCAGGATTCGGGATTTCTGGATAAAATGTTTCTTTAATCCTTTAAAGAGGAAAGAATAAACTATTATAAAGATAGCAAGGCCTGAAACAGACTGTGAATACAAAAAAGGAGTCAGGACATTTCCCTTTAATTCAGAATACTGAAGACATCTGTTGAAAAGATTTACTGTGTTGAACTTTCACTGAGTAGAATGGAAAAAACAGCAATCTTCTTTTTTTTAAGTGGGGAATTTAATATGCCACATTTACTAAAAGCCGAAGATGGTATGTCTACCTTTGTTTGTAGAGGGCACACAAATTACAGTATGTCGCCAGCTTATTTCCATTTGGGAGCTATTTATAAACGGTGCTCACCGGAAGACAGACTCCCGCAAAAACTTTTTGCATTCCTCCCTCTGACCTCTCTCCAACTCAGTTTCTCCCTCACCTTCCACAATGTGTTTTTGCCACCCACCTTTAAACAAAGTCCACTAACATCTTTGGGTATTTAGACAAAACAAGGAGTAACTAAAATCATGGAAAACCCTAGGACTGAAGCAAACACTTCCAGGAAAAGATGAGAACCCGAGGCAGGCATTTACCATTCCCGCTTTCGGTAGCAGAAGATGCTGGCCAACACTCCAAGCAGCACCACCACTGCCACGGGGATGAGAATTGCAATGATTAATCCTACAGCTGGGGGATAAGAAAAAGAAAAGACAGTAAATATATATCCAATGTTACTAGCAAGTTTTACGCCTCTTCGAATGTTCCTCCGATTAAAGGCCTTTCCATTAAACTCAGCTAGTCCAGTGGTCTGCAAACAGTGACCTACACCATTGCCCTTTCCCTTTGCCAGAAGGACAAAAGTCCATCAAACAACATATTCAGTGATAACTACAGGAATCAGCACATATTTCTCTCTGATTGTTTATTTACAGAAGACTTCATGTGCAGCACAAGACTCATTGCTACTTTGAGTCTGCTCTCACTAAGCACTGAAATTGCTCTTTCATGCTACCTGAGCTGGCCAAGTTACTGGTAATGGCTCTTCTAGGCCGACAACTCATTTCACAAACAGCACTGTCTTACTACATGTTTTACAATGTTTCCAATCCCAGGGCTTTAGCTCCAATATCTGCGTTCTTTCATTGATATTAAATGCCTCAAGCTTGATTTTTCATGGGTTTTAGTTGAATCCCAGTGTTTAGTCCTTCATAGGAAATACTTTCTCTCATTTCTCTCATTTCCCCAAAGTCAATCTCTTTTTTTTTCTATAATTCTCTTCCTGCGTTTGCTTCTGTCAGGGGATCACTAAAACTGATTCAAAGCAGAGAGGCATCTGTTTACAATTCTGAAACTGATAAATACTTCCCCAATGTCTTTCTTCCCACCATGTATTAGCAGATATTCATCATGGGAAACCTGACAAAAACAACTGGTTATTTGAGAAAACTAAGCTCAGACTCCACTATATTTAGTAGTAGGTTAGAAGTTACTTTTCATGCATGCATTACCATGAACTACAAAGTAGCTGTAATAGGAAAGGATCTTCCCCTCACTCTGAACTGTACCACTTTTCATATTTATAAATAACCAACTAAATAAAAGGAAAAAATTAGACTGTAGGCCCGAACTATCTACAGGACCAGAAAAAAACCCCACACACCAACAAAATAAGCTCAGCTTCATATATATGATACAGCCCCTTGCTAAAGACGGGTAGGTCTGAACAAGGACAATCAACTTACAGTCCTCCTTTGTCACCACATAGAGGCTGTTTGGAGGGCTCAATCCACCAGCAGTGTAGGCTTGTAGTTCCAGCTGGTAACTCGTTTTGCCTTGAAGATCAAGTATTTTCATAGACTTCTTTGTTAAGTCAGTGATATTGTTAACTTTAAGCTCTGGATTCCCTGTTTGTTTGGAAGCAGTAAGAAAAGCTTTGTAAGCTTTGCAGTAACTTTGTAAGAAAGGATTCAAAAAGACAACCTCAGCTTCAGCAAAACTTTCTTGAAGTGAGCAGATGAAACCTGAAGAACAGACTGTGTAAAGGAAAACTGAAATAACGAATCCTAAAAATGCTGCTTGCTTGCACAACATAAAAGAACACAGGAGCATGGTGCTGCTGCTGCAGATTGACTTCATTTCCTTACCCCCCTGCTTAGCCTCTTCTAAGTGTGAGTCAGGCTTCAGTACTGACAGGACAGGCACTGGAAGAACTGTCCTGTCCCATTAAATATAGCCCTGTAACCTCCCCGCCTCATCTGCCCAGGGTATCTGAGCACAGGACAGCATGACACATTGCCACTTAGTCACTGCATTACTTTGTGGTCCCAGTGAGACGGGGTTTTCTCCAACTTTTGCTTTATATTAAAAAACAACTGTGCTAACCACACAAGGAGCTGATTATTTTAAATGCCTTTGTCACATATCACGGGCCAATTGTAACAGTGAGTAATGTGATTGAATTATTATTAAAGCATCATTTTTTACTGAAGCGAAATTAAATAATTAAATAATAATAAAAGAAAGATGTAAGAGAGGAAGTTGCAATCTATACAATTCATTTACCTGATTCTGAAAGTCTAGGCTTTAATGCATCTTTTTCACCTTTTGCAAAGGAAAGAAGATATCCTTTTAAAAACCCTCGGCATTCTTCAATAGGAATGTCTTCCCATTTTACCAGTATAGAATCTGAAGAAGTTTCTTCAACAATAAAAGTTGGTGCAGTTTTTGGAGCTGTAGGGAGAATTACAAAGGAGAAATTACCTTATCATTAAATGCTGAAACCATGTAAGTATTTAATCAGTTTTATTTAGGCGCTAGCATTTTCCAACCTTATCCTCAAGACTCCTAACTGTAAAGTACATGTGAAAGAGGAGATGCTACAAGAATACAGCTATGTTGGACTAATTACTAGTGATTACTGCAGTATTAGCTACTACAAGGTGCTAGAAGAAAAATTTCTCTTTGGTCAGCCCTCTTACAGACCCATACATGTAAATACCCGTCTTCCTGCAACAAACCCAAAAGATTGCATAAACATTCAGAGGATACATATTATCTTTTAAAGGCTTTAACTCTGTGACTTCATAGCTCGTCTTAAAATTAAACAAACTCCACATTCCTATTATGGAATTCTACCTCAGCTAAAAAGTATACTCTTAGCAGTTTTTACAAGTCCTTATTCCAATACCTGAATCCTACTAAAAGTGTTACAGCAGATAATGCATAAAGTCATGGGCACCAGGACTTAGTCTGACATTTGGCTTTGATCCAGCAGGGTTGAACTCATGTTTAAGAATGCATCCATTTTTCTCTTGATGGTTTTCTATCCATAGGCAAATCAGAAGTTTTAGAATTCATCTATACTCTTGTGCATTTCTCAGTTCCCAATAAGTTTCTTCTGCACGTTCAATGCCTTTTTAGTCCCTCAAAGTCTTTTTATCTTGAAAGCTTCTGTCTGATCTGTTCATAACACATATGGAAAACTCTTCTGGGAAACCTTTCAGAAATTTTGCAGAGATACAAATGGCTGAAAAGTGAGTTTCTGGTAAAATTGCCTTAACCTCACCTTCAACCTTAGCAGTGAAATAAACAACACTATTTCCAGGGACTCAGATTATGTCAGCAGCTCAGTTTTCCAAGCAAACTATTTTAGCAGAAAACACATTAAACTTCAAAGTGAAATGGGTGCTGTAGTTACAATACAGTAAAGTACAATGCAGCTGTGATGCTAAAGGGTAAAGTCATGTCCAGACACCTGGGAACAGAAAACATTCAGACACTAATGCATCTTCAGGCCAGCAAAGCTCAGTTACCTAGACAGGGCTGGTGTGGGTCAAACTGGGTCAAACTCCAGTTACCCAGACAGGGCTGGTGTGGAACAGAACATAAGTGCAATTCTCAAAGTGATTTGTACTCTAGGATCTAGTTTGGACCTAAGAAATGTTTTCAAACAGAAATGTTATGGATACTTTTATATTTGCTGAGCTTTTCTATTTGTACCAAATGTGCTTGCAAGTTTAATCGGACTTGATGAATCGAAGAAGTTGCCTCCTCTTGTGTAGAAGGGACCACAGCCATGTGGTTCAAATGATGGCTGTGAATTGCTGTGACCCTCTGAGCCAACACACAAGCTGGAGAGCACAGGGTTATTGCATATGCTTGGAACTGGAAGTGGCTGGTGAAATGTCTTACAGTTATACACAGAGAACAAACAAAAGTCAGTAGTACTGCATGGGGGTTCTGGTCTCAGTCTTCTTCTGCCAACACTGAGCTAAAAATAGACACAGACTAAATTCACTTTGCAGAGATCCTGAATGATAAAAGTGCACTTACGCAGCTCTTTCATATATCCAGTTATGTTTTTCAACAACTGATATCCAGTGGATTTGCAGCCATACAGTGAAAAGTTGTATCTCACGCCAGGTTTGAACAGAGCTGAAAGAGAAAATTGCTCTAAGAATATTGCACTTCAGAAGAATGATGCTTTCAGATTTCACATAATACAGATATATAAATATGCATTAAAAAATTGCAAAGTACAATGGTATAAATACCACCCCTACTTGTAACTTCTACAAAAGCTATGCCATCAGATGTGGTTTAGAAGCAGTAACCAAATCTAGCAACCAGAGAAAGTACAGTACTGAACAAAGAGGATTCAAAACAAGCTACTCAAATTGCATAAATTGCCCTTTCCATGGGGAAACACAAATTGAAGTTACCAGAAATAATCCCCTTCCTTTCCTCCCACAGCAGCCATGTAGATCCTGCCTCTCCAGAAATACATCTTGAAATAAACAGGCTTACTAGAGCAACAGTATAAAAGATATGCAGAAAACTCTCAAAAGGGATAGTGAAGCAACTTTGCAATGAACTTCAGCCCCGAAATTACTTTAAAAAACAGACAGTCACCAAATTTATGCTTCCCATGTCTTTGGTGGAAGCCTGGACATTGATGCTACAATGTATAAATAATTAACAACTTTCTGGGGTTTTCTCAAGTCAGGGATGTACACTACTTTCAAGATTTTTTCTAAACAAGACAACACTGTGAAACTATACAGAAGTCAAATAGGTCTTGCAGGAGTTCAGGTCCAGCCTGAGAGATTCTCCTAGGAGGAGGAGCACCTCTAAGAGGTTGATTTTCCAGCTTGAGCCCAGCCCCAGCTGCTGGATAACTCATACAAGAGTCACTGCAAGAAGCATCCCATGAAGAGCTCAGGAGTAAAGCAGTGCATCATTGGACAGACACAGTATTGTCTGCTTTAAAAAAAAGCAATCTCTTGCTAGCACAAACGGAAACAACATGGACACAGTGTTGTAATTACAGACAGAAAAACATATTGCCCCCACCCTCTCAGGTCTCACTCCCCCTCAATTTTCCTATGTACACAGCTCCAAGTTGTTTTTCTGAATGGAGACTTTATTACCAAATTCTTCTAAAAAGCAAATATGTACCCTTATAGACAGCAGAGAAAAAAATCCTACATCTTTAATGGGTTCTCTCTTTCCTCTTCTGCTGCTACTAGTCCCACCACAGCTGAGTTTCATTTCCCTGATCTGCCCACCAGCATCTAGAGACCTGGAATGTGCCCTGTTCCAGGAAATTTCAATAGTTGACAGCAAGCCAACACATGGAGGTCACACTTAAAAAAATCTGCCTCATGTAAAAACAACGGATTAGTCTTCTCCCATCCTGAGCAGGACTGTTTATGCTTAGAATCCAAATAAAACCCCAAACTCTAGATTAACCATTATGCATTAGGCTGAGTTAGGAAATTGTGGGGTACAGCTAGAAGAGGTAATTTCAAATCAGTTAATAAACACAGGATGATAAAAGTTAAGTCAAAGCTGATATTTGGATTTGGCAAGACTGTGTATGAAATTAAAATAAACACAGTACCAAGAAGAATTTCATTTATTTACACAAGTACACAGCGAGTTATAGCTTCATGCTACTCTTATTCCACTTGCTGCTCAGGATCTCAACCAGAAAGACTCACAAGAAATTATTTCTGACTTACCAGACTTTATCACGGCATTTGTTGTATTTGAAGGAAATTTTTGCCAGTCCACACTACAGGGTTCAGACACAGATGAATGACACCATTTTACTATGTAGCCACATGTCATGTTGGGGTAAGAATCCCAAGAAATATTAATTCCATTCCCCATTGCCACGGCCTGATCTGTTGTGACATTGTCTGCAACAAAGATGACACAAAAATCCATCAAAGAGCAGACACGTATCTGTAGCCCAAGATGAAAGAAAGCCTTCCACCCACAGCACAATGTCTTTATAAACGGCAGTCATTTCTAGGAGCGAGAGGCACGCGTGAACTGTGAAATTCAAAGCAGTGCACTCAGCTGAGATTTCTGGAGTGCTCAAAATCAGACATAGCCTGCAGCAAATCCCTCAGCCAGCCTTAAGTATGATGACGAGAAATGCAGCAGCTCAGGACTGGCTTAAAAAACACTTTTTCAAGGTAAGGATTTATGGCAGATGTCAGGTTCAAATATGAATTGACACCAATTTGGCAGGAGCCTCCAGCTATAAATTCCTGCTGTCATTTCATCAAATGGTTTGCTTTGTGTTTCTTTCAAAGTGTCTTGCTGTCACTCGCCCAACCACAGACAACCATTTTTCACGAAGAATCAACAGCAATAATCATGTCCCTGCTGAACTTTATGGAGGTTTCAGTCTACCAAGGGTAAATTATACAAGAAAAGAAAAAAAAAAGGCTTTGCCTTTAGTCTATTTTTCTTGTTTCTGATTATCAAAGGTTTAGCTGCCCTTGGAGTGATCAGATCTGGGAACAGCTTCTGATTCCTGCAGCTGCCCTCCATGGGCTGTCAATCAGATGGGATCCCGCAGAGCTAAGGGATGGTTTCCAAAGGCCACCACAAAAGCGGTGGCCCCATGACAGATCTGCAAAAACAATCTCAGGGTTTCAGTTTTCCTTTTTCAGTGTTCTCATTTATGCTTCCCATTGAGTCTATTATTTCATTTTATTAAAGCCATAAACTATGGAAGGCTGAAGGGCAAGAACAGTTTTTAAGAATTAGAGCTATGAAAAACTTTATTCTCCCAGATGTGCTGTGAGTGTCAAAGGACTGTCTATTTCTAAATTATCTTAACATACAGCCAAGCGAACAATCCTTTTGTAGCTTGCTCATGGCAAGAAAAAGACACTTAATTAAAAAAGCAAATCAACTCCACAAGGGTTTTGATACTTTCCCCAGAAAAACTACTATTCATCCAGTGAAACTACATTTCTATGATGCTGGAAAAGATCGTATTTCTAATTAGCAGACTTTAACTTTTCTATTTACAGAAACGAGTTTTTACTGACAGTAAGCACATTCTGTCTAGAAAATACTTAAAACACCACACTCGACCTTATTTTCTGAGCTAGAAATTCACCATGGGCAATACTGCTCATTTTGGTGTATTTTAGTCAAGGTGCAACCTAGTCTAAAAGAGCAAATAACTACTAGCACTAGAGAACTGCTGTGGTAGGGGAGCCTGGGTCAGCCAGATTATACGCTCCAACTCTGTACAGAGCACTTTTCAGAGACAGTGACAAATTAATTACAGCAGAGTACTCTTTGTGTTTTCAGTTTTCAGGAAACCTCAGCAGATCTCCAGCTTCAGACCCTCTGCTCTCTTTGTGGACATTCAAAGCACTTGCAGACTGCACACAGGAAGCAGCCAGAAAGGATGTCTGGGCAAAAATGTCATCCAGTTCTTTGAATGACTCATCTTTTATGACTCCAGTGACTCAATCTGTATACCAGCTCGGGAGCAAATCTTTAATAAGCACAAGTTGGGTAACACCAAAGGGAACCTCAGACATCTGAGAGACAGCTATAAATGAATGCAAAGCTCTAGCTGCCATCAGCTATTCCACACCACAAACCTATTACAGAGACCTCTCTGACGTCCAGAGGCTCACTCTTTCTCTGCTGAAGGAGAGCTATATAAGCATTTCAAACCAACCGCCCCATATAATTACCTTTCCCTCCAGTGGGGCAGACCAAGAATTTAGTACAAGGCATTAGCATTGGTGCTGTGCTCAGTCCTGGGCTCCTCAGGACATGGATATGGATAGAGGATATGGAGCCCCTGGTAGGGGCCCAGTGGAGGGCTACAAAGATGCTTAAGGGCCTGGAGCATCTCTGTTATGAAGAAAGGCTGAGGGAGCTGGGCCTGTTCAGTCTCAGAAGAGGTGACTGAGGGGGGATCCCATCAGTGTCTGTCAGTGTCTGCAGGGAGGGGTCAGAGGAGGGACCAGGCTCTGCTGGGTGGTGCTGAGCAACAGGACAGGAGGCCAAGGGCAGGAACTGATGCACAGAGAGCTCAGCCTGAACATGGGGAAGAACTTCTTTACTGTGCAGTGCCCGAGCACTGTGGCAGGTTGCCCAGAGAGGCTGTGCAGTCTCCCTAACTGGAGATACCCAAGGACAATCTGGACACAACTGTGTGTGCCATATGCTCTGGGATGGCCCTGGGTGGGAGGTTGGACCAGATAATCACCTGTGGGCCTTTCCAACCTGACCTACTCTGTGATTCTTTGTTTTGGAGAAGCACAAGAAAAGTTGTATTTCACATGGTTTTCCTACACACAGAAACAAACTTGTTTTAAAATGTCACTGCGAAACACATGTGCCAAAACACATTTATTCCTATGAGAGATGGCATGTCTTATCAGAACCCCAGTAGCCAGACAAGCAACTGTGACACCTGTGGTCCAGGTGGGCAAGGAGAAGCAGACCCATGAATGCTCCTGGCAAACAAGCAGAGAGGGGGCCTTGCTATGTAAATCTGTCCTCCCTGCAGAACATCAGCCAGATTTGGAGCTAAAGGTTTGGGCTTTGGGAGATTACACTGTCTGGTGTGCAGGGAAGCGTGGACTCTCAATAACTGCTTTGCAATATTATCTACTCTCCAAGCTCAGTGTAAGGAGCAGAAAAATCATTATCTGGCTCAGCTACTTCCCTTTACAAAACCCTCAGCCAGAGTGGCAGTGTTTTAATTGGGAAGCTAAAGCCCTACCTCCTTTTCAAACACTGGCTCCCTAGCACAAGGATGCCAACACTTTACCAAACAGTCCAATTAATATTCTCCTGTAGAGCTTACAGGCATTGAACTGACAATTCTCGCCTTAAAAAGCCACACAACCACTCCAAAACTTCTAAATCTCTTTAGCATGTAACACTTCTCAGTGTGTCAACAACAATACACAGAAATAAACTGAGCATCCTAAATATCAGGGATCCACACCAATGCTTTTGAAGTCTCATTCTTCCTGTTCCTGAAAAGTACAAACAGCCGTAAAGACTGCACATTATCATCTTTATTTTATGTAAAGAGCACAATTAATTGGTGAGAAACTACTCTAAAAGCAAAGCAGCATTTTTTCCCCCACCCAGCAGATTTGTGTGGGAAAATTAACACAAACAAACAAAATATTATTTTTCAATAAACAAACTCTCCCAGGTATTCCCCAAACTTTGAAGGTGTTTAACTCTCAGCTGGGAGCACTCACCACTTGGAAGTTCCACACTTGTTATCATTGAAGGGGGAGATGAGCCTGCATGGTTTCTGGCTATAACACTAATTACACAATCACTTTTTCCAAGTTTTATCTCAGTACTGTTTGAGGGTTCAGCAACTACTTTATGTTCCAGTAATGTCTCTAGCAGGTAGCAGGACACTTCATAAGACACTATTTTTCCATTGGTTTCAGACAGGGATAAGGGCTACAAAAAAACAAAGAGCACATTAAAACCAAAATAAAATATACAGAAGAAGATTTAAGATAATATGAATTTATTGTTCCTGATCTAGTCTGATGACTGTATAAGATTACAAGGCAAAAAAGTAACTCAAGTGTGACTTTGAAAATTAACATGTAAGTTTCTAAGTTTTTAATTTTCAACTGAGATGCATAAAACATTTAAAACAATTCTTTACGTGAAATCCTACTCAATGCAATGTTTAAATTATAAAACTTTAATACTAACATTCTATTTGGGGAAAAATATTTGTCTCAATGGATGGTTCTATAAAAAATTACGAAAAAACTTCACTAATTTATAAATGTTTAAGTTTTTGTACAGTTTGTTTTTTGTACAATTATATTACATATTATTTTACGTGTTCCATCTACCTTCCAGAAGACTATTAGGCTTTCTCCAGAAGGACTTCTCTCTCTCCAGATATCTGGTCCTCTTGCAGGAGCTAAATAAAAAAATAAGAGCAGTGGGTTTTTTTCCCCAGTTGCACAGTAGACAATTTACCATCTATTGAAAAATTAGGTTTTCTTCGTTGACTAATTTTAAAACATGTATCTTCACAAGTTCAACATTTTATAATCAGGAGTTAGATGAACTTACGGGCTTCTGATGTTGTCTGCTCCACTCCCCTGCTCCAGTCACTCCACCTCCAGAAGTGGTCAGCAGCAGAGCAGCGCACCCTGAGCTGGTATTTGGTGTCAGGGAGCAATGCATTCAGCTGAGCTGTGTAAGTGGAGGATTTTCCACCAGGCATGGAGACATTGTGCTGTTAAAAATTTACAGAAATTGACATGATACATGTATTTTTTTCTCCTATATTACACTACTCATCAACACCTAAAAAGGTGGGGGCTTTTCCCCCAAGAATACTTGCAAAGCTTCAATCAAGCCCTAAGAAAGAAATAGTGAAAAAATCCCCAGTTTCATATGTAGTCATCCTAAACAATGGAAAAAAATCAGAGATCCACCAAAATAAAGTCCTGTATAGACAGAAATCGAAGCATGACAGTAGCCAACACCTTTGAGATGTAAAGTGTGAAAAGGAGAGGCTACACTGATGATTCTTCAAGAGGGTGAGCTCTGCACACAGAGCAGGCGGTTCTTTCCCATCTATCCCATTCAGTCCCCACTCTCCCATACGCAGCAAAACTGGCCACATGGGGCAGGCTAGGATTTCACCCCTGGTTTTCAGAAACTACACTTCCACTGAGCACATGCACATGATCATGGGTACAAAGGCCTTTTTCCTATGAGACATGCACAGAAGTACACTAAAGACAGGTGTTTGAGCAAGATGTTTACCACGCAGCCTGCTTCCTTCATTTTTCCTTCAAAAGAGAATATCCAGGTCTTACCCAGCTGATCTCAATTCACAGCTCTTATGACAGCACTAGTCTCTCCCATTATTCTTAAAGTGGAATAAGTCTAGAGAGCATTACAGTTTCACAATTACTTAAAGAAACCGTAAGCCTGGGAATATTTTTTTTCTGAATCTAATTATAACACATGTGCATCACAGCTGCCAAAAACTGGACTCCAAGTGACTTTACAATGCAACTAGTTGTCCATTTCTAAAGCCAAATGACAACTTGAAAAACACTAGAAAAGCCAACAATCTCTCATACGGTTGGAAACACTTCTGAAAACATCCTCAAAATGCCATGTAAACCCCATAACAATTTCACAGCTACTTTTGTGACAGAGAACTCCTGGAGTTTTTTTATTAAGCAACCAGCAGCCATATAACAAAGCTATAAAAGCTTCTGCCAAGCTGTTTGCTGCATACAAAACATCTGTGGCTGCGGGCTCTAATACAGGTGCAGGGAATCAAGCTGCTGTGGAAGTCCTGACCCTCTTCCCCTACCCCAGATGCAGGGTTCACAAAATGAGTGCATACCCCAGGTTTTGAGCTGCATTATCCAAAAATATCTGAGTTACTTTTGTAATACCTAATTTCTGGTAATACTTAACACATGTCATTATAGAGGAAAATATAAAAGCTTAAGGCTTCTGCACTCATTAAGGGCTTTAAAAATATTTTTAAAATACTCTTACAGAGCATGCACCCTATTATTTTGGAGGCATGTACATAATGATTATCTTCAGTCTTAGCTTGATTTATGTTATTCAAGGCTGTGCTCAGCAGCTGTGCCCAGCTGGCAACTAAATGCAGAGGGTAACAGAATCAAAAAAGAATTGTAAAGAGAAGCCTCTGAGGTTTGTGCCCTAACTGGCCCTGTGCACCAAGACCTGAGAATTCACTAAGTGCCTACTTGAAATGGTCAGAGATATGTATTGCACAAAGAAACTGGGGGTAAATCTCAGGCCAAGTGAAAATGCACTTCTCATTAGGCTTGCACAGTGAGATAGGTCAGTAAGTCAGGCAATATAGAAGAGGATATATTCACACCACTTACACTCAGAATCTGATACTGGCATCTAAATTAGTATCCTAAGCTCCTCTGACAGTCAGCAGAGTAAATATGCAGCTCCAGTCCATGATGCAAAGCACCAGGCAGCAACTCTAAGCCTGACTGGCTGAAAATCTGAACTCTACCCAGAAATAACACCATCTGTCCCGCTGCAGAGGTCCTCACTGGGTTTACCTACTGATACAACCCATGGGAGAATCCTTCCCTATCCTGTCTTTACATGACTGAAATACGAGCAGGTTTAGCAGCTGCCCATTATGGCCACATGCAGATGTCAACTGCTGACAGCAAACAAATGAACTGTTCTCTGAGGAGAAAAAGTACAGAGAGAAATTCAGCTTCAGACTGCAAGATCTGAAACAGCCACTATAGAAATCTGCAGAGCAGCAGTGCATCCTGAAACAAGCTTGCACCAGGAACAACAAAGAACAAGGAGTGTTACCTAAAAGGTGAGCATAGTGCACTATGCACTCCTTTCAAGTACCAAATAACATAGTACAGAATCTGACTTTTCTCTAGTGTTCATACCAAAAAAACCACCAACCAATAAACCAAAACCACACAAACCAGGCAACAACAGAGATGAGCAGGAAGGTTTCTGATTTAGTAAATGAACCTCTACTCATTACTACATTAAAGATTTATTAAGATCATCAGAATGAAGCTCTTAGTGAAAAAGGAATTTGAAATGTGATTAGCACAGTGAAAAAGATCAGCAAATGTGCCAAAATATTATCCTTTAAAAGCAACACTTACCAGTTTTCTCTCAGAGTGACCATTGCTAATTTCAATTTGACACAGAAGCCTGATCCCAGCAAAGCTGCCATTTATAAACCAACGCAGTTGGATACTTGTAGAGTTGTTCCCAGTAACAGTCAACTTTTCTGGGGTTTTTGGACGAACTTAGAAGAGAAAGAAAAAACCTTCAGTTATAAGGAAAAAAACCCATTTATTTTAGTTCAGAAAAATGTTATTTCAGAAGATCAGAGAGAATCAGAAGATTAAATGTTTCAATCAGCTACTGGGAAAGCACCTGCAAGCAGTCTCATTCCTGACTCTCTTCTCAGCTACCAAACAAAAAAACCGATTTACTTACTGGGTGTACTGCATATATGATAAGGAGCTGAGACACGCATTTTCAGTCTTATTAATTTTGATAAAATCTATTTCAGAAGACCACAGTGATGGATGAAGTTCACTCAACTTTGTTCAACTTCTGTGAACTTTTTTAGTTAGAACTTAAAATCTGCAGTCTAGGGCAGAGAAAGACTCCTACATGACATCTCCTGCCCCAAAATCCCCTTCAAAGAATTTTTCAATAATATTCAGGTTTAATATTCACAGCTATCAGAGAAAAAATATCTACTGTTGGAATTGGTACAGATACCTTAAGGGAACATGTATTCTACTTTGAGAATCAAGTGGACAGTGCAGGAAAGAAAGAAAAGGAAACAAATAGGAAATAGCATACCACCCAAGTGTGAAACAGCTCAGTTTATAATTAACAAAAACAAATTATGCTTTTCTCAACTCTGTCAATTTACTCCGACAATTCTAATCTCAGGCTAGTTGAACCAGGACTTGGACAATAAAAAATGCATATATCCTCATATTTAATTCAGTTTTTTCAGAGAACAGCAGAATACTGTAACTAATAGGAATCCCTGAAACCTCAGCTATGGTTGAGGAGGAGAAAAGGATGGCAAAGGTAGTGCTAGAGAAGTCGACATCTACTTTTCCCTTCTTAAACTGAAGGTCTAATGAGAGAAGTTACTTCTTTCTCCAAACCATGGCAGCAGATGATCATGGCTATTACCAACAGCATGCAAGTCCTGATATTATCTTCCGTCTTTTTGTGCTGTTTTTTTAATGCTCTGAATCCTGCTGCTGTAAAACTGTGCAATATTTTGTCCTATAAGCAGACACTGAAATACAGGGTCATTTACACACAGGTTCATAAGGTTACATCTACATTTTAATTGTTGATGTGTAATAGAATATGAAGCAAAACATAGAACTTGCCTTGAAAAGCTGTGGATGTCTCATCCCTGAAAGTGCACAAGGGGAGGCTGGATGGGGCCCTGAGCAACCTAATCCAGTGCGTGGCATCCTTGACCACAGCAGGAGGTGGGGCATGGGAATGTTTGTGCTGTGCTGTAACTAAACTATCCTTAAGGTCCCTTCCAACCCCAGCCACTCTGGGATTCCATGATAAACAGCAGCTGGCTAATTAGTAGATCACATATTAGCATTCATCATGCAGTAGTCTGTCCAGTGCAGCAGCACTGCTGTAGGGAACTGGCACTCCCTGTACAGCTCATCATCGCCTCAGGACATGCCCAGAGTTGTTTTCAAGTTCAAATTATTGAATATGGCAATAATCTGATGACAATTAAGGAAAATAATGAAAAGTATACCATGTCAGAGCTCTTCAAACCCAAAACTAACAAACAGCATGTAGGAAACACTTATTTTCCCCTTTGTAAATTGTACGTCTTACCTCTTTGAGTTATATCAACTAAAAGAGATGACTGTGCTTGTCCAATAGGATTGGAGACACCTAATATGAAATCATAGGTTTTTTGATCAGGCAGTACTGGAAAGCCACAGGCACGGTCTCTGTTCATTTCATTGACTTCGCATGAAACATTTTTACCAGATGTTCTACAAAGTAAAGAGGGGAGGGAAAAGCTTACTTTTTGAGTAAGTTAATTCCTAGCAACAGTGAGAAGTCTAGATTTAAAACACTGCACAGAACAATGGGTTCAGTTCACACTGCTTACAGAATGATTTGATTGCATATCTACCACCACAATGCAGGTTAAAGTGGCATCAGTCATGACTTGCCCTGTTCTCATGTGAAACTCTCCTCTTCCACTAGCATAACATTTCCATTCTCTCACTTCTCAAAACCCTGGAAAACAGGTAGATCCTGAAAAACCACCTCACAAGTCACAGCTAAGATTCTGATTTAAAGTATCTTTGTTCAGATCAGTATACATTTGCATTGAAAGAATTTTCTTAATTGCTTTCTGAACTAGTGAGATGCTATACACATTGTCTTTCCATAAGCCTTGTCAAATATGAACTAAGGTTTGTTACCTGGAATACTTCCACTAATCCCAGCTGCCTTTTAATCAAAAGCAGGAGAGGCTGTCTAATAACAGGCAAGAACAGTGGTGCATCTTTAGGGATAAAATCTGAATTGCATATCTGTATGTATTGACATATATTTGCTTTAATTACAATCTGTGTAAGCCTCTCATTCACTAGCACTAGTTTAACTGTCTTCTTTTGGGCATTTTTACTGTGTTCTAGCTGAACTCTGAGCTCCCTCCACACTGCACTCTATTTCAATAGCTCGGTGTGGGCTGAGAATAAGGATGAGAGTATTTATCCTGAAATGCATTACATTAATTCCACAAATTTCGGTTAAGCAAAAAAGACTGGACAACATTCTTACTTATAACACGAATATGGGCAGTCAGTGACTGAAGCTCCTTTCCTGTGAATACCTGCTCTGTTTTGTCCACCTCTCTGCCCCCAACCCAGTGACTTTTTTAGCACTGGCACTCTAGATGACATCTGTGACTGTAACTCAAACCTCATTGCCTCCAGCATGCTTCTAAGCCACCATGAGTCTCCATTTCTCATCGTTTTGTGTGACTCAGGCTTCTCCTGGCTTCTTTCCCTGACTGTTCCTTTGGAATGACACAAGAGCCTCCTCACCATGGGAGTTTTAACTCCTCACTAACTTCTAATTACAACCATCAAAGAAGTGGTTGCACTTTGTAAGTGCAATTCCAAACAATGTTTCTTCTTTTTTAAATCTTTACATGCCTGGCCTAAAGACAATGTAGTAGGACTCTCATTGACTGCTTTCTGTGGGTGAATCCAGTGTTATTTGTCCCTTTCAATGTTTTATGGGTAACATTTACTCAGCTTGCTCTAATTCTTAACGACAGGAGAACAGATGGAGGCTAACTGCTATTTTCCCTAGTGGCATTTGCAAAATGCCCCACAACCTATCTTACAACAGTTTCTCTGTGAACTTCTGTAGTCCTGCTTAGCAGAAGCTCAGTAAATGTCTGACATGATCTGACCCAGGCTTCATATAAAAAAAATGAAAAATGAATGATTGACTCCGACTATCTCCCTCTATTTTCATACTGGCCTTGTCTACATGTCACCAGCAGTCTGATACACTAAGCACTTTATCTAATTGTGAGTTCTTAATGACATAAACCTTTGGGAAAAGTCATCCTTAATTCCCACTGGAATTTTGCAGGGCTAGACAAAGGTTTTTCAAGTTGAGTTTCAGGCTTCCAGAAACTCTTGGAAAGTACTTAAGGCTCTCCACAACCACATTTAAATAGGTATGGTGCAATAAGTCCCAGGCAGAAATGGAAGTATTCCAGTTCTATCCTTTTATTCCTTATAGTGCTGATTAATTTTACCTTTCAAATAAACTGTACTTTGTTCTTCGTTTTCCAAAGAGTCCACTGGGCCTGCCTGGTTTCCAGGTGCATTTTATCATCAGAAAGTTGGATGTTTCACAGCTGAGGTTTTGGGGAATATCAGGAGCATCTGCAGCATGAAAGGAAACCAAAACAGTTAGCTGATGTTTTGCCACCCTAGTGTGACATTAGGGTCACTGGCTTCCTGAAAGCATTGCTCTTTTGTTTTGCTGGGTCCTGAAAGCATCACTCTTTTGTTTTGCTGGGTCTAGATTGCGTGCTTCAAAAATACATGGCAACAGCTACACCCCAACCACAGAAATAATATGCATTTAAAAAAATGACAACAAAATAGATGGATAATTATTATCAGCCCCATCTGACTAACACTTGACTCTAGAATTCTAAGTGGGTGGGTAATCTGGCAAATCACAGGCAAACATGTTCACAAGCTCCAGGCTCTGACCTGGAAGTGTTTGACTGAAACTCTGCCAAGAGTTTTCTGAAATTCTGAGCATCAGTTCAGCCGCTGAGCAACGGAGGAATGCTGTCGGCTGTGCGTCACATTTTCTAACACGCCAGCCCCACCACTGCTTTGAATTCTCCAAACATGTCATGTCAAAGAAATGGTCCCTTTAGCATGAATTCTACACTGGATTTGAAAATTAAAGCAAGCCCTGAATGGCTCATCCTCTTCGCTATGGCTTTGGAAGTGCCCATCTTTTCCTTTTAAGTCTTGTTCTCTTCTCCCATACTAGAGCAGCATTGAGTGCCTTGCTGGAAAAGATGGGCAATGTTCCCAACAGAGAGGGTAACCATGCCAACATGAGACTAGGCAGAACACTTATTTCAGGTCTTGTACACTTGAGGTGTACGAGAGGAAAGGTGTATGCCAAAGGGAGCACAAAAATATCCACACAGAGAGATATCCCATTCTCTCTGCCCTAGAGAAGGGGACTAACACAAGAGGCAACAGTGGCAGCCTTAGTTCAGATTATGAGCAGTGAGCCAGAAAAGAACACCTGTTTTGCTAGACCAAGGATTAACTAAAGTGTTGCATATACATATTTATTTCCTCTACCTTTTCTTCCCCTCACTAGCATGAAGCCAATAACAACTCCTCTCTCCACTAAGTAAGAACTACAAGAAGAAACACTGGTAAGAAACTGCCTTGGCACCCCATCTGTTAAAAAAAAAAAAAGTGAAGGAGAAACCTATGGGATTGTCACAGCTTTCATTCTTGAACCGCTGACTTATTTAGCTGGAAGATTTTTGCATGAAATTAAATTCAGCACAAATAATGTAAAAGTGGTGTATCACTGAGAAGTCATAAAAGGCTGAATTCCGTTTTGCATTTCCTAGTGCACACTTAACAGACCAATTCAATGACAGGGTGCATGGGCTGAAGATCAGAACACACTCTCAAAATTATTCCAGTTTCTCCTGTCAACCCCAAGGACCTTAAGTTCAAAGGCAGGTATTTGTAATGGGGAATGGGACTCTAATGAGCAGCTACTGGGTGATGATAACTCTCAAATCCCATGTAGGGAAAAAAACACAAAAAGCTTTAAAGTGACCAATTACGGGGAAGAAGAATGAGATATATTCAATCATTCATTTTAACAGGTATCTGTTTCTGGACCATATGCCTGAGCCTTGAATGGTTACACAGACAAGATACACAGTGAGTCAGTACCTTTAAAGAAAATACTAAAAAGGATGTTTAGAAAAATGTCCAGGAAAGAGGATTACTGCCTAGTTTCCTTTGCTGTAATTAGCTCCCAAGGAGCTTCTGCCCTGGATGAGCATCTGTTGTTGCTGCAAGTTTAACTGTTGTCTTCACTTAATGACTTGTCAATGAATGTTGGAACTTACAACTCTTCTCTTACTCTCACCTAGTCACGGACTAAACTAGAACAGATGTAAATCTAAACCAATAGAGACTGGTAGAGATAGGAGTTGAATACTCATATGGCAATAAACTACTTAGCATTCAAGATCATGGAAAAGCATCGTAGAACAAGAGACCAATGAGAAAAGCACTGAGCCAGGTACTAAAGAGGGCTTACATGGGTACCTTCTCATGTTTCCAGACTTGGTGTCTCCTCCATGTGCTGGCCTTTCCGCAGTGAAATCAAACAAGTACAACCCCCAATTCAACTTCAAAACCAAGAGTCAGGAGGAAAAAACGCCACAATAGTTATTATTTTTTTCTAACAGGACCCTAGGAGTCTCAAAATTATTCTGATTTTCCTAAGGTTAGTAAACATGATACATACATCCCACAAAGACGACACTTCCTTCCAACCCATTTTCAAGTCTGCAAACTACATTTGTCCCGCTGCTATGTGAAGCACTGGCATTGAGCACTCTGATGGCATGGCTTCGACTGCTCAGCTGCGTCATCGCGTAGGATTTTGATCCGTAAGTCATATTTGTTATGCGCTCATCTTCTTCATGGACACAACAAAACGTCAAATCTGAACCTACTGGCACCACAGGGTCCAGAGGAAACACTCCACTCCCACCAGGCTCGGTATCTTTTCCTAGCAGAAAAGAAGAAAACAAACAAACAAAAAAAAAATCAACAAGAAACCTCACATGAACAACTTGCTATAAACATGGTGCTGATCAGCTAAAATGTGACTGAGCAGCACTCCAATGCACAAATTTATGTTTGCTAGGTTTCATTAACTAGTAACAGCATTATTTCTCTAATCAACACTATCTCAAAGGCAGCAGCCTAACACCACCTAATGCTCTTCCTCTGACCTTGGCTTAATTCTTATAAAGAAACTAAAGTCCGCATGGTTGCAAGGGAACAAACATACCAGGGATCACTTCTGCTGGGCTCCAGTCACTCCAATCCTTGGGGCCAACAAACTGTGTTGCATTAATGTAACAGCGAATCTTCGCATAGTGTGATGTGCACTCCAAAGGCATATCTGAAGTCCAGTTCCAAGAAAGAATGACGTCTTCATGAGTCAGTTTTGAGTAGTAAGTAACCTGCAAAGTTTTTGCACCAAGAAATCAACCAAGAAAGAGCTTATGAAGACCTGTTGGTAATGACATTTAATCTCCCAAGTGTCAACAGGATGGCAAATTAGGTGAAGTAATTAATAAAATCCTCATAGATTATTGAAGAGCTCTAGCTAACTTTTACTTGTGCTGTGAATATACCTGGACAAAAGCCTAAGTTGCTAAATAGCCCAGCTACCAGTTAGGTAGACTGTCAGCCTGAAACAACAGAAGGCCAACATTTGAGGGAGAGCAGGAGGATTCCCAAGCATTTAAAGATACACTGCATCCTGGGCTTCTCATAGGCAGTGAAATGTTCTAACTTCTCCAAAATAAAACTCTTCTAATATGAGTCCCATTTCATATTTTATATATAAGTTATAAAAAAATAAAATTATAAAGTCTTTTATATAAATTACTAAAATTTCTAGCACAGAGCTACAAATTGGCCTGGAAGAACTTTGGTTACAAGAAAAATAAAAAGCAAGTTGAGCATTCAAAGATGACCAAGACTGGAGACACTGGTGCAGATATAGAGACAGTGGTGTAAAGTATCTGCCAAATTAATCAGTAAGTTCTAATGACAAATTCTCTTTACCAGGAAAAAATAAATTGATGTGACTAAGTACCAACAGTACAGCAGCCAGTGTTCTCTAAACTGAGAAATTTAACAAGAAGTTACCTACCAGAAGCATGACTACACTCAGGTCCTGCAAAGCTCCACTATCTAACATCACTCTCAGCTTTTTTCAAATGACCTCTCAGAATATTATCAAGGGCAAAAATTGTGCATGTGTTTTTCAGAAAAGAAGAAAGGGACTTACTTGTGTGACTTCTTCCATTGTTTCTTTTCGGAGTATCTGAATCTGCCAGAGGGCATCCAGTCCATATGGGAAAATTGATCCATTATCATTCCACTTCAGGTTTAATGTGGAAGTTGGGAAGTCAGGCGTTAAACTAAGAATGTGAGGAGTGACAGGAACAAAAGCTTGAAAAAGAGGTGGGGGGGGAAAAAAGGCCATATTCAGGTCATTAGTCAGCAGGTGTTTAACAGCCACATCTCTCTGCTCTGAACTGGCTAGTAGCCATATAAAGGTGCAACTCAACCTCTGTAATTAGAACAAGGCTCTGTGGCTACTTGAGCATGAGAGTTCTCAGGAAAGCACCTGAATCATCAGGCAGCATTTCTTTTAATACCTCAGCATGCAGATGGGCAAGTAACTGATTGTGAATATGACTCTTCACAATGCGTAGTAAGGAAGATATGCCATCTTTCACAGCCTTCCTTCAATACTACATTGATAAAGGAAACATGGTGACAGACTTGAAGTGTGCATGAAGACACTCCTAGGGAGTTTAGTAGAAAAAGATCCCCAAAAGAAGAGTTATGTTTTGGAGAGTAGTAGGGAAGTGGGGACTTGCAACAAAAGGGAGAGTGGTGAGGAAGGAGAGCAGATGCACAGGATGGTAGAAGCTCACATGAGGTTCTGAAGAAGACCATGGGGAATGTGATTTTAAGCTACAGGAAGTATTAAAGGGCATGAGATCATGAGAGGGATGGGACAGGGAGATTAAACAGAAGCATCTCTTCTTTCTCTTGAAGCGTTAGAGAAAACAAACTATGATATATGGTAGCTTCATATGGAGTCAGCATATCAACATTTTACATACAGGAATGAAACCTGCAAGCATATACACATCTGAGGAGTTGTTAAACATAGTATAAAGGCCTTAGATACACACATATGACCTGATACTTACAGATATCTTTCTGGTGAATTACAAATTCTTTGGTAGCAAAAGCAGTTACAGAGCTCTTGATTGTCACTGTGATGGAGTTCTCTGGGACTGGAATCTCAACCTTTCTCTCCTTAGTTTTAAAACACACTTGAGGGGTAAGGTCACTAAAAAGACAGAGAGGATTAAGCAGTTATTTCAGTTGATAGGAAGCTAAAGCAAGTTAAGTCCTATTCTTGCACACTAATAAAACACAAATTCTCTGTAATAAACAGAAACCTCCATATCAGGTTTGTGAAGGAGTGAGACTTGCTTAGGCTTTGGCTAATCTTAGATTAATGGCATTCCCAGATCTCTCAAGTCATTTTTATCATAGTGATAGGTTGTGCACTGGCTATGTAATGCAACTAGGTGTTAAGAGAAAACTTCAAAGTGAAAACCTTGCTTTTTAACCAAAATCACAGAATCATAGAATCGTTAATGTTGGAAAAAACCTTTGAGGTTATCAAATGCAACCATTAACTTAGCACAAGCACCATGTTCTCCATTCTAAGTGCCAATCCACATGTTTTTTGAATACATCCAGGAATGGGGATTCTATTGCTTCCCTGGGCATGCTGTTGCAATGCCTTACAACCCTTTTCATGAAAAAAAAATATTCTTAGTATCTAATAAAACTTGAAGCCAACAAAAGACATGTTTCTGAAACCTAGTTACCGTGAACCAACATTACAAAATAAGAAAAATAAAAAAACCCAAACCAAACCTAATAGTACTGCCCCTTCCCTTTGTGTTTCCTGACTCACTTTCCCTCCCCTTATTTTCAAAGTGAAGGCATATGGGTTCAAAAAGCCACCTGTGCCTGCTTCTTAGAACAAATCTTTTAGCTCCCTTCTGCTGTTCAGTTCACAGGGAAAGAGAAGAGAGCAGGGGAGAGGATTGCTAAGATCCCAGGTGAAAATATAGCCTGTGCTTAATGTTTGTGCAGAGCTCAGCACAATGTGATCTGGCTTTTTTCTTGAGGATGTAGATATATACAGGAAACAATAATGGATGGGTCAAGTCCTTTTGCTCATTATCACTGATATGCAACTAGAAAGGCAGAAAGTTTGGAAAAATCCAGACTTTCCTCTTGGGGGAATGACGGCAGGAAGGAAAGCAGAGAGAACAATGCCAGACTTCCTGCAGAGGGACTGTTACTCACTTATGATCTGGAACAGGACCTTGGAGCTCCAATTAGCTGGAGTCAAGAGCTTGGGTTGAACTCTTAAGATTCACGCAAGACTCTGGGCTAGCAAAGGCCAGCTGAGAATTAAGTTCTCAGGAAGGCTGTTCCTCTTCTGTACTGAGATATTATTAGAGGATGTTTGGGCAACTGAAAACCAAACTCTCTTTCCCTCAGGGATGTTTGCACCAAGCTCATCTCAGACTCTCTGCTTCAGGGACCCCAGCCTGTCCTGCTTTGCTAAGGAGAAACAGCAGTTCAGAGGGCAGTACCTCATGAACTCTGCCCTTCTGAACTCTGGCCACAGAGTCACATATATGGTATTTTTTAAATAGAAATGATAGCTGGCAATGCAGCAGGAATAATGAGACACAGAAAATCAAGCATGTAGGTGGACTAAGTGCAGCCAAGCCCCGGGACCCCAAGGAAAAGTCTGGGCTGCCTGAAGAATTTACAGGAAAAAAAGACAGTACAAATATCTGGACTGGGGGCAGGATCAAGATGCAGAATGTATTTGAACTCATCCCTAGCACATGATAAGTATTTGGCAGACCCACAGCATGGGGAATTGAACATGTAGTTCTCATTAGTGAAAAACACACAGAAGATTTAAGTCTTTTTAACATTTTCTCAAAATTCTCAACTTGCATTCACTTCAGAAAAATCGTTTCAATTGTGAAATAATTTTTATGTTTCCTCTAATACAGTATTCTTCAGACAGCTTAGAATTTATAAAGGTTGTAAGGCTGAGGGATTGTTCATGTTTTTCCACACAAAATCCATGTGAATCTCAACCCTTGTGTCATATATTCTACTGCTTTGGCCCACAACGTCAGGATTCACTGCTTCCAACTCTCATTTCCTTTTGGACTGAACTTGTTTTCAAGATATCCCACATGAAAACTCTTAGCAAGGGATAGGCAGACACACAGAGAAGTTTGAGTAAATAAGAGCATCTTCCAATCCTTTGAAAAGAGCAAGCAGATTTTGGCAGGCAATTGTTAGCATGGAACAACTTCACCAGAAACCCTGCCATTGACTGAGTTAACAGGGCCTAGGGGGAGCACCACCCAAGGAAAACTGATGGGGAGATGCTGGGAAACAACAGCATCACAATTTCCATGGGCAGTGTATGAGGAAAAACTGTATTTTCATCCCAATTTAGTACTTTTCAACCAGGTATATGGGGTACTTACTTGGTAGTGTAGCAAAAGTCTGTTTGTCCATGTCTTCCTCTAGAAGAGACATCCCAAGTACAGAGCATTTTGTGTAAATTGTGCGTTACACATTTCAAATTCTGGGGGTCCCCTAGGGAGTCTGAAATAATACAGTAAAAAATTGCAGATCAAAAATGAGCAACCATAAAAAAACTTCTTTTTTCACATCTACACTCATTCTTCTTACATTTTTATAGCATACTTTTTGGCCAGTATTTTAAAACTGCTGAATGATTTGTGTGCCTGATTAGACAGCCACAGATTCACAGATTTCCAGAGGTTCCTGAGATCTGGGTTTATACTCATGTGTATAACAGAGGCAGCTACCTCTTTCCACAATACCCGTTCCCTTGCCTAGCCTAATAAGCAGGCTTTGGGCCAATGGCAAAACCACAAGCTTTGATTTTAACCTAATGAGTTTTTCTGCTCTCTTCCTTGTCATACATGGAGGGCAATTAATGACAGAAGGGCAGTTAATGGTAATGTGTGAAGTGATTGAAGAGAGCCAACACATACAGCAAAGGTTTCAATGCAGACACACCAATGCATATGCAGTCTATCCGTGGCACTATGGAGAATTTAACACCCAGGTTTGCACTGATTTGCAAGATCCTGATGGGTGCTGGAAAACAGAGACCAGGCCTGGCACTGCCTTCATCCCTAGGATGATGTGGGGCCACAGAGGTGATGAGTTTTGACCATACATATAATAGGAAAGCAACAGAATTACAGGTACAGAAGCAACAGAGAAAAAAGTAGTTAGTGAATTACATTGCAATAAACTTACCTATCTTTTGGCTATAAATTAAGCTTCTTAAGCATAAAACAGCTAGCGCTAAAAGGCAGCGGAGGCTTGATTTCTTCCACATTCTTCTACTGTTTGTTTTAAGAATAGCAGCTTTAAGCAGGAGTAAACGTCATCTTCCAACAAGCTGGTCAGTTCTAAAATTAAGTACAGAAATAAAAAAAAGAACAAAGTTTTAAATTCTAGAGCTTGTATGCCATAAATGCCACTTTTTGTTCCATATACTTTTCTTCTTCAGTAATGTTCCCAGGGATAGCAACTCCTTTTCCTTCGTCTGGCAAACAAACCCCTTCTCTGACCCAACATCTCCTTGATTCAGGCATTTCCTCAAGAACCATAGACACATAAAACTCATAGGTATTCTTCAGGACTATCTAATATCAGAACACAACAGACATGGCAGAATATTGTCCTAGAATAAACCTCTTCATCTTAGATGAAATGTCATATCCACAAAGGATGTTGTATACCATGAATGGAAATGTCCTCTGCTTCACTTAAGACCAAACACACCATCTGTTTTTCTTTTCTCTGCTCAACTTTCATATTGCTGCTATGCAAAGCCACAGGATGCCCAAGACATTGCAGAACCAGATCTGATCACCCAGGATCACAGGTTCAATCCAGTGTTAACTAATAACCCCTGGAGGAAAAATAACAGGGGGAAAAAGAGAGCCATTTCTCTATTAAAGATACTCATTGTTGCAACTACTGACCTTAGGGTAAAAATTTATCTCAACTATTATGTTTAGGGTTTTTATTGAAGATTAACATGTTTCTCGTTTTTAAAGAAAAGTTCAGCTGTTCAGCAGGACCCAGGGAACACAGTTCCACATAAACATCAAGCACCGTCAGATTTTGTCCTCAAAAAGGAAAAACTGGAGAAAAACCTATCCAAAAGCTCAGTCAATACCTGGTGCATGGTTTCCCTGCTTCCTGGAATGTGTGAAGACTTGAGCACCTTTCCAGAGACCATAACTCCCATGCAGCAAGAGGCCTCCTCTCAGCAACCAACAGCAGAAGCTGGGCCATTTTCATGTTAGAATATGACCAAGCCTACCTGTTCTACAGAGCAGTTTTGTACCTCTTTTGTCCAGGCTCCTATTTTGAAAGGCTCTTGATCTTGATTCAGAAATACCTTCCAAAGTCAGATGAACCTCATTGTCAGAACAACAAACTTTGTCTAAAAGCCTCTGCAATTTTAAAAGAAACACCTTTTCACTGAAGTTCACAAGAACTGTGCTCCCTTGTCCCTGCAATACAACCGTGGTTTTTTTGGTTGTTTTTTTCTTTTTTTTTTAAGTCCTCCCTTAGAGGACTGCTGGAAATGCATGAAATGCTCTTCTGTCCGTTACCAATTTGCACTGTGCAAGAAGAAACATAACAACACTATGCCAAATAATCCAGAGCTGCTCACAAGAGACCATTTCACTTCTTTCTCTTGGTCTGCAGTAAACAGACTGAAGGAAAGGTCCAGGCAGCACAAGAGATGAGAGAAATGCTGTGGTCAAGACCACTGTTACACACATACAGGGGCAGCCATAAAACTTGATAATTATTTTAATTTCAGCATGTTCTCAAACCACTTAAAAACCTCACGAAACACATACTAATTTAAGCTACACTGGCCCCAGACAGTATCTTTCATATATTCCTAATTCTTAATATCCATGCTGTGCAACTTGCAAAAAGCCAAATCAGGAGCCAAATCAGACAAATCCAGGTAAAGATGAATCAAGAACCAACTAGCACATAAAATATAATAATCTCTGTGTCACATTCCCCCTCTGCATTCTGCTGTACCTCAGGGTCTTCATATTGTATTTCTCCATGCAATTAATGAAAACTTGAGATCTTTCTCAAGGTTTAAACTTTGCTCACAAACCTCTACTTTTGTAAAAACTTGAAGACCACTCAGAAAGGGAGTTACATGAATAAAATTACTCATTTCTATTTGTGAAGTATATGCAAATTTTATGTGTTTCTGAGGGCTTCTTCAAAGGCTACTTCTGGTTTTCAGAAAAGTTCAACCCCAAAATTTCAGATTCTGTAGCACAATCAATTGACAGTCCCCTATCAGCTGGCAAAGTCAAGGAAAGAATAAAAGGCACTGATGCCACTTGAAAAGAGAGAACTGAGCAGTGATGTTAATTAAATCCCAAACCTCTCATAATAATCCCAGCCCTCTATGCACACTACCTGTGTGAATTTGTGCAAAACCTGTTGGGTCATGCCAGGTTCATGAGGTAAATTCCCAGGTAGTTACATGAGAGAGTATTTTAAGAAAATCTGGTTCTCTGCACCTCTTTGAACACATAGCTTACTGTCCTCCCACTGCAGAAGTTTTAAGAGTAACATCATAGGAGTGCATTACAAGAAATCTGAATCATACCAAGTTCTCCTAACTCATGCACAGTTTAAATTTCAGTTTCAGAGTCAGGCACAGAAGTGAACCTATGTAGTCTGATGCTGGCTACGATGAGAGTTTTGTAAACCACAATCTTTTGTAACAAGAATAGACTCCCCAGCTCTTCTGTTCTCATACACATTTTATAACTTGCTGAAAAGTTGGCAATTAGAAGCCTCATGTCACATAATTAAATGCCACTAGTCAGGAGAAAAGATTCCAGTTTATAGGCCTGTTTTAATTAAAAACTTACAAAATAATTGAAGCACTTTAAAAATAGGAAGTTTACTTTCTTTGGATGAAAGCTGCCTTCCATCAGGCCAAGGCTAAGGCAAACAAGGCATAGATGTATTTCTTTACCCTGAAAGACAAGAAAAGCGTATTATCCTCTATACTCCAAGAGGTACTCTTGGGAGTCAGGGATATTTGTTTAGGACAAGAGAGCTCAACGTTGTCGGAAGGTAAAACCTTGACCATGGTCGACTGGAGTGCAACAAGGGCAATTGTTACTAAATGTAAATGTTTTTACACTGCAGGTCTTTGATTTTAGAACTGGTATGAAGGTGGTTAAGCCCACTGTCTCTACCAGAAAAAGCTACTGGAATTAAACCACTTTTAACAGCTGTCAGTCTTAAAAAGTATCAGCAAGAGCACATCCCATAACAATCTCATTTCCTTGGGCAATATATTTGTGTCACTTCACTGCACTATCATCAGTGTTCCAAATGTGCTCCACAACTATCTCTTGGTCCATTTAAAGCACATTACTTTGTCCTATCTCCAGCAGACAAAGAACAGTTTATCCCCTGCCTTGCAGCAACCTCTTACATAGAAGATGACTGCTATCAGATCTCTAATAGCTCCTCCCTTAGAAACTCCAATTTTTTTCACCATTTCCCAGCCTCAGTTTTTATATTTCTGATCATTCCTGGAATAAACATTTCTCTGTGAAGCAAAGCTGCTGTATCCATAGTTTTGAAATATCTCTGCCCTGAGGCCTGAGCATTATCAAGAACAATGAAGGAACTTTCCTCAGGCAAACCTATGTGTTTACACAGCCCATGCCATATTTGCTTTCTCCTACATTCAGACCTTGTTGACTTCATTTCAGTGTGTGATCCAGCCTCGGATACTGTACAAAGCTGCCACGTAGCTGTTTATTTAGTACTTCAGACTCCAATCTCATCCTCAAATGGACTGCAAACCTCCTGACTGTGAGTGTGTTTGCACAGCAAATTCACCTTAAAGTCTTTGCCTGAAAAGGTCTTTAACTTCTGGAATTTTTAATACGGAAAGAGCCACCCATAAATCTGTGCTAAGTAAAAATACTGTGGGTGTATACAAAAAGCATTTACATGCAAATTCATAGCATAACAACAGCAAAGGCATGACAGGCTTCAGTGTAAATTGTCCTTTTTTATGAGTAGCTCCTACAAGCAGGATTCCATAATAACTGTTGGAAGGTACAGCACATGTGAATATTCAGACTTCTGCCCAAGGCTTTATGCCATGGAGAGGAACTACCCTTGTGCTGTGGCCAGAAAAAAAGAATTCCGAGTTTCTTTTTACATAGACAAGGTAACAAAAGAACAGTTAGATTCAGATTCTTAACCACTGAAGCCAGCATTTGGTAACCGATAGTTAAAATACATCAATAGCCATCACAGACTTTTAAAGTACTTTTAAAGGTGTTTTGATGGAGTTGATGCATCTAGTGATGATCAGATAGATCAGAAAGGGAAAAGTACTCCAAGACTATAATAGAAAAATACATGAGGACAGCTTTGCTTCAAAACCTTGTCATCTGTAAAGAAGGTTAAAGGTTCTGTGACAAAATGAGAAAATGAGGACAGCTAAGATATTATCGGCCTCTTTAGACTGAACCTCTTAGAGGGAAACCAGAAAATAACTGGTATATCTCTTTCCGACTGTGTTTGTTATTACGTATTTATTGGCTTAAAGGGCTCTGTGTTACCTTTTTTTTTAAACATAGCTGACCAAATGCTCAATTCTCTTGGAAAAAAAAAATGTTTTCTTAGTTGTAACAGATCAGTCCTCTAAAGCTTTGCTGTACTTTTGAGTTTTCTGGTGTCCGAATGTATTTCACTGTCAAGTGCTTGGAAACCACTTTGAAAACAAACAAACAAAACAGCTAAAGAAAAAAGAATCAATAATCTTTCCAGCGTGCTTTCTGCCTGCAGCCTGATCTGACAGTCACAAGCCTCCAGATACGTTTTTTTAAAATGTCTATGAATTGAGGATTAGCTGCCAGAGTTTTAATATATATATAATTATGCTCCAGACGCAGACATCTGAAAAGAAATCGTTAAAAAGTGAGCTTATACAAAAGGTTTAGGAAACAAAGTGGAGAAGTCTAGACAAAACCATGAAATCAGTAAAAATATATGTAGTAAATGTAAAAGAAGAAGTCTCTTTATCAATAAATTTTCTCAAGTTACAATTTATATTTTGCCACCACAGCTAAAAGTATCGTAATAATTTACCAAGACATGGAATATTAAAAGCTCTGAAGGAAAATTATTACACAGCACATCAACAAAATACTGTACAGAACGCTAAGAAGCTGCATTTTGGCAATACTAGACAGCCATCATCTCAAATACTGTCAGGGAGAAATGCAGGTGCTAAGCATGTGCCTAGATCAAACCTTGCTAGAAGAAAAATTACACTGTTCAGCAGGTAGAGAAATATAATTTTATTTGTCTCTGCTGAGAGATACTAATTCAGCCTTCAAAGTGAAAGAAAACACACTTACATCCAGGTAAAAATACTTGTATCAACTTACGCATTCTACTGTTGCCAGCTGAAAGCTTCCCAAAAAAATTCCCCTATCTGAAAAGCCATGCCAGAAGTACACATTTCTGGGAAACCAAGCAAATGGCCAATACAGCTGACAGTAAAGGCAATGAAAACAGAAACAGAAGATGAACTGCCTTTCTTTAGAACAGCTGATCCCACAGCCCTCTGTCTTTGACTTTAAAGGTAGCTGAGTAATAATAATAGTAAAAAAAATTAATAAGATTTATTTGAAGGAGAGGAAGCTTGGCAGTTTTTCAATAGAGTACATTCTTCCACCTCCTTGAAAAAATTTCCAAAGTTGAGACAAAAATCTCTAGTAATCTAGATGCAGGCTTTCCCCTCTCTGTTTTATAACATGGCACCATTCCACTTTATAAAAGATTTGCAGGACATGAATCACCAAAACTCGTTTATAAATGAAGACTGAGTCCCATTGGGGAATCTGGCTTTCCCCAGATCTGAGGAATTTCTATTTCTCTTTTTGAAAGCTGATAAAATAATTCAAGTTTCCTATCTGCACCAAATGTCTTATCCTAATCTGCAGTGGAAGAAAAGCAAACAAAGACAGGGTGTTAATATATTATTCAGTAAATGTGCAGGAGTACATAAGGCCAAATTTTCAGCCCTATGAGACATTTGTTTGGTTGTGTTTTTTTTCCTGTTGAGCACAAGGAGAAAAAGACCCTCCTCACTGCCTCCTCTAGCTGCCAAACAGCAGCATCACCTCTGAGATACTGGAAAGCCACCGCAGTTAATCCTGCAGGCACTCCAGCCTGCCTCTGCAAGGTGAAGTGAGAATCAGGAGAGAATACAAGCTCAACGCAAGGATCAACACTTCAGCATTTCATTTTCAAAGCTCCTGGTCTCAAGGACCACCCACAGAAGCAATCATTTCAACAAGAAATTTTACCAACAAGGGTTTACCCCAGTGCACCCCAGATGGAGTATGCATGTCACCTGTCTCAGGTTCTAAGACCATCTTGCAACTGCATCTGCATTCCAGTACCTTCCCTTTTTTTTTTTTTTTTTCCTGATCCCGGGACTATTAAGACACTATGGAAAAACAAATAAGCAAGCTGCAGACTGGGAGAGCTTCAGAGTATTTCCAGGCAGTGATGTGTACCTTTACCTGGCAAGGACACGAGATGACAAATTCACAAACAAGTGCCACAACTCAAGGGTGGTTTTACAAAAGCATTTAGTACCTGTTGGACAGCACAACACATAGAAACTGAGACCCTCAAGATTTGCCTCTGGAAAGAAAGGAAAATATGCAGCAAAAGCAGATATCAAATACTATGATCATAGCAATGTATAAAATTTTGAGATGGATTTGGAAAGTACAACGGAAGACTCCTTCGCGTTACTCATGTAAACCACAAAAACTCCAGCAAACAAGAATAAGACAGAGACCATTGGGAAGAATGCCCCTGCTGGGATCGATGAGCTGGAGAGAAAAAAAGCACAGTGATACTGAAGAGGTGGAGCAGTCAGGCAGAGCAGTGAACTGAAAGGGCAGTACAAAGCAAAGAAACACTGTAGGAACTGATGAATTTTTTTCTACCATAATCAAAAGATAATTTATTAGGTGACCTTTCTTGTTTTTCAAGCAAAACATGCATTTTTCACACTTTGCCTTTTTCTCTCACTGATTTATGCCTGTTTTCAATTATACTGCATGCAAATTTAAAAACCCTTAGTCCTACTAGAGTAATGTTTTTTCACGCATTGTTCAGTGTACCCCGCACAAGAGCAGCTCCCAAGCCAGGCATTGCATTCAATGTTCCTAGTGTGAGATTTACAGAAAAACAAAAATACTTTCAAAGGAAAATTGGGCGTCTCAGTCCTGATTTTGGAAGTCCTTGCCCTATCAATTAGTCATCAAGTACATGTTTAAATTCAAGCACACCAATGACTACTAGGAGAACAGCACTGCTCTCCAGATGGTAACAACAAAAAACAAACCCTTCTGAGAAACACAGTGAACACGAATACTACCAAAAATAGACTAAGTATGTTTTGGGATATTTGCAAGCCTGTTCATGATTTATTGTTGTTACATATTAGGACAGTATTATTATAGATTACCCTTAGGCCTTCTTAGACATCAGAAAAGGCACGCTAGAGAGGTCTGGACTGCAGCACAGTAAAGGTTGACTTCACTCTGCAGCCATTTCCTCAGCAGGGTTTCTCTATGCAGCTGCTGAGTTTCACGGCGTTTGTAAGGACAGAGAATGCTGAGATCTTACCTCCTTGTCCTGACTGGAGTGAACTTCAGCAGTGTGTTCAAAGGTTACTACAAGGGTGAGGGGACAGACAACACATTATCAGATAAGCCCAGCTTCCTTAGGAAGTCAGCTCAAATTAATAAGCACAGATTCTTCTGCCATAGAGGTGCATATGGAAAACACCTAATCATCTCAACAAAGAACAAAGCAAAGGGGTGAAGGTTAAGGGACACTACTGGCCAAAAGAGAATTTTTGATCTTCTAAGTTATTGTGCTGTGCAGGAGAAGGAAACAGCTCAGAGTCACTTGCTAAAGCACTTTTGTTTTAACCCATTCAAAAATTTTCTTGATACTTACTACAACTGGCAAATTAATATTGTATGGAGACGAAGGATATACTTGTATAAATCTGATTCAGCTACGCACATTTCCTGATATGCTTGAATTTGGTGACCTCATGATCACCACACTTCCTTGAATTCTTGTGCTTTGCAACACAGCATGGAATAAGCACGGTGAGCAAATGCACACAAGTCTGATTACTAAAAAATACCTCCTATCATGACTCCAATGGCTTCCCATTATGCCTTTTCAATATTTAATATAGGTGCAAAGCACAGAAAAATGCACGGATTTTTTTTTTGCAGTACATAAACCAAGAATCCAATGAAAACACACAGAGGTACCTCACTTCACCTGTGCTTATTGCATTTTACTGACACATAACTGGAAGAAAACATAATCCAGTTATCCCAAAGCACATTTCAGTTTTGGAGGACACTGCTAGCCACTATGTAGTTCTCAAAACCGCATGTCTTCAGAGGAAAATGTCGTTTGCGCATATTGTCAACTGCACTTTACTCAATGTCAGGTTCAAGGGCGAGACCACATCAGTCAGACTGCAGAATAAAATTGGTGCTCCTTAGAAGAGTTGTGTTATCTGCATAATTCTTTCCCTGCTGGTTCTCTTCAGCTCATACGTCCTTATAAACTCACAAACCTTAAAGAAGTTAACCTTATTAATGAAAGAGTTTATTTTCCTTAATCTAGAAGTGTCCAAAAACTTATTTTGAATTATATGACCTTTAATCTTCTTTCTATCACAGGAAAAGCCTAATTAGTTTTATAAGAGAACACTGATAATTCCTGAAACAATCCCAAGTGTGTTTTTTTAAAAAAACCGGCAATGACCCAAGGGTTTGAATCCTTCATTGTTTACAATGAAACCCGTGGTATTCAAATTATTTTTAAGGTATCATGAACCAAATCCAACAAAAGTCTCTCTTAATGCGTGCAAGGGGCACATAAATAGATCAAATGCTGAAATGTGGCTTTCACATTAAATAATATATTGAGAATAAAAAGCAACAGTTATGTGATATCCTTTCAGAGTGAATGTAAGGCATGAGAATCACTTACGAGAAATAAATTGATTTTTTTACTAATCAACGAAATGGGCAATTCCTGAAAGTCTAGATCTATATTTTCTGACAGATTCCTGTTGTACTAATCTTTACTGAGACTAAAAGCTCTCATAACCTGCTGTAGTTCTTCTCTTAATAAGTATCTGACAAATCACATGAAGACATACTGCAGTTGTCATGTATGACCACCCTTCCACTGGGGTGGGCAAATACTTTCATCTCTGCTCTGTACACAAGCAAGTCCTCAATGATGCCATTCCCTTTCCAATCTTGATGAAGGAGGAAGGTCTACAATACAGTAGAACACTATCAGAACAAGTCAGTCAATGTGTAATTACATAGCATTTGTATTTCCTTCATTTATTTCCTTCACACACTATTTTAGTTGCACTTTTCTCCCCCAGGACTTTTTCACTTATGCATATATAAATGCATATTCCTCCTTTTAAAGTGGCAAAATGTGAGAATTAAGGACTCATAAAAAATACGAATATTGACTTTTACATCAGAGCTGGTCTCTTTGCTAATTAACACTTATAGACACAGACTATAAGAAATTAATATTAACCACACACTTCATGCACATATATGGACTCTCATGCCTGCTTATGACACTATTACTCCCTCATTCTCTTGATGCCCACAGCCGCCACTGGAGCCAGGGAACCAAAAGACATGCAGGCACACTAATCCAGCTGAGGGCAACACTATTACTCCTTTTCTGCTCTGCCCCTCTCACAGAGGTCCCTGCAAAGGGCTTATGGTTCACTTGTAGATCTTGCAGCAGCACAGCAACCCAGTGCCTCAATATAAACTCTTTCATGTTATCCTTTCTACCCATCTAATAGATTTTGATGCTGCCAAGAAAAAGAAAGCCTCACCTCAGTGAGGTGTACTCCTTCATATTACCCCCTCTACAAACATGCAGCACTTTAAGTATATTGTCCTAAGTGAAGCAAATCACTTACCGAAAGTGTAAGATGTTGTTGTTTCACAATTAAATTAACACCCAGCTTTCCATTACAGATAATTTAGAGTGATCATTCAGTTTGGGCAGTGCATTGTCGAAAAAGAAAATATAAAGGAAAGTTCAAAGTTTGTTTTCAATTTTTGCTAAATGGTTGCAAATAGAATTCAAACATAGACTGATATTTCACAGTCCACAAAAAAAGACACCAAAAATTCCAAAGTTTCTTCAGAATCATCTAAATGAGAAGTTTGTATTTTGTCTGTTGGCTGGGTTTTTCTGTCTTAGAAAGTTTCTTTATTTTCCTTCATGTAAAAAAACCTAGCAGACCTTTAAGAGTTTCATGGAGGGTCGCAGAATGGAAAATATTGCTATAGAAGTGCTTTGCACAGATGTTTTCCTGGTTTCAACAGGGATAAAATACTTAAGCAGACTCTGCACCATCAAAATAAAACTCAGAAAAAGAAACAAAGCAATGAAAATATGAACACTTTAAAATAATATACACAATTACTACTGTAAATAACCCACCAGCAAGTGCTGAGACAGCAGCATCTTCAAGGGTAACGATGCTGCACCTCATTTGAAACTGAGAAGCAGCTCATACAAGATTGAGACTCCTACAAATAGGACACAGAGTGAGTCAGTTCCACAAGTCTCTTCTGACATGATTCATGCTTAGAGTAAGAAAACTAAAACAGAAATTTTTAAGGCCACATCTCACACCTTCTCTTCACTTTCACACAACTATCATTATAGCACCTGTAACTTGCATCTGCCGCTTCTCCCTCAATCCCCCCTTGAAAGTGAGATTCATTTCCTGAAGCTCTCTTTTGTTTTTCTATTCTGAAGGGTGACTATAAAAAACGGCTAAGGAGAGGAAAAAACAACCTTGGATTTTACACACACAAGTCATTCCAACTTTTCTATCTATGCTTAACAGGGTTCTTCCTTCCTGCTATTATTACTAAATCTCACAGTTTACTTCTCTCAGTATTGAGCTGGCAGCTAAAGCACAAAAGAAGAAGGATTTCTTACTTATTAGCTTCTGACACCAATAATTTCTGTATACCTACACAGCGGAATGGAAAAACCTCTTCCTGTGGAAGGCTGTTCATCACATTTTTCATGCATTGTTGCTGATATGTTTAACTTTTTTGTTTCACAAGTCAGCAGTGAAGCAGCTATTGTTTCCAAAGTGCTGAGCAAGTCTGACTGCGGGAGCAAGAGACGTGCAACAATTCTCAATGGTCTCTCTGGTGGCTGCAGATTGAGGTGCCCAGACATAGGGGAGAGAAGGCAGGGGCGAGGGGAACCTGAAGAGCTGAAAACTGAAGAACTAAAATCTGGGTGTACTTATATGAATCATACATTCTGTTTCAGTTTATTTTTAGTTTCTATTCCAGTATTCGACTCCTTAGGAAAAACTCTGCTGCTTAATCATATCTATCCAGATGCACACAATGCACAAGGCCAAGCAAGTTCATTGATACAAGTTCACCTGTCTAAACCCAGAGACTGGCAGAACCTTTCATTCTATGGTATGAAACACTAACACATCAACTTTTCCTTCCTTGAGTGAAATATTCTTCAAATGCTTGTGCCAATCTTACCACAAAGCAAGTCATTAGAACTCACAAGGTATTGTACAAATAACAACATCTCAAACATCTTTGGAGAGTACTCTGCTTTTCTCATTTCTGCAACTCCCCATACTAAAGAGAATCTGCACAAAGACTATAAATGCAAGCATATTTAGACGCCAATGCATATGCCTCAGGAATACAAGTATTTGACTTTAGAATAACATATACAGAAAATATTTATAAGCCACAGCAGAAGAGTCTAAGAAGATCAGACGTATATATGTAGGTATTAGGAACGCAAGTGACAAATACCATATTTTGTCCAAAGAAGAAAATTTAAAAAACTAAAACCAAACCAAAAGAATTGACTGTCATTAAAGATTGCAAAAATTGATGTAATTACTACAAAAGAAGAGATCAAGTGGAGGCAACTTTTACCAATACTAGTTAAATTCTTAAAGTAATCAGCTCATCAAAAAGCTGCGTTTAGATCACAGCATCATATTGATCTTAGTTCTCAGGTCTCATGAAACAAGCTGCTAAATGCTATCAAGAGAGCACCTGTGTCTGCTGACACGAGGGTATTTCACAGTCGAGGAGTGCTGCTCGTGACCAACTCACTGCAAATTTATGCAAGATAAAAAGCCTCAGTAACCACATATTGCTCTGGAATTTGCAAACACATATGAATATGACTAATTCTAATTTATGAATGAAGGTATGCACACACTCACATTTGCACTGCTGGCAGGAGCCCAACTGCAGGAGCTCTTTCCTGAGTCTTCAGTACAACACAGCTGAATGCAGAACTGGGCAGTCACATGAGGCACCTGAAGTTGAAACACTAATATATAAACCATTGCTAAGAATGCTACACTTGAGGATCACTCAGAAAGATGTGGAATCACAAATATATGTTCAGTTTTTGAGTGTATGGAGAGGAAAATTAACACTATTTTGCTGAAAGCCTGTTAGTGACCTAATTCTACGGCAGCTATTGTAATGCTGAGTGCTTGCTCCCATTTCTGTCTGCAGTAATCACTGCCCAAATTCCAACCCAGAGCTACCTACTGATTAGCAAGCATGCATACACCAGTGCAAAAGGATAGCAGATGAGAATCTAACGTTTTCAAGGATACATTCTTTGCATATTAACACCAGCTGCACAACTCATTAGTTGAAATATGAGGAAGGAAGCGGAAAACGTTTTCAAAGTACCAGTTATCACAGCTCAAGCAAATAAATACATAAAAGATTTTGAAAATAAAAGTCCTAGCAACTTTTTCTGTATGAATCAAACTACCTTACAAAAGCCATTGATCCTAGAGCACGAGGGAAAAACTAGCCATTCATTAGCAGTGGAAATGGTTTCACCCAGTACAAAGTCGATTTATACTCAGGATCAAATTATTACTTTGAACAGTTTGGGTTTGTTGTTGCAAAGGCTAAAACAATGCAACTATTTAGTTCAGAGAGGTTACTTGATCACAGTTCTCAATTACCCACACAGAGAAAGGATTAACATTTAACCCATCAAGTAAGACATGAGAGGAAATGCCATGTAGTAGACCTCCACTGAAAAGTAAAGGTTGTGAAAAGTAAAACTAATTAACTGTTGGCAAAGGTTTTCACAGAAGGAGTGAACTGGTTGAAACAAAAAGAAGATTGGATGTGTTACTAAGAAATTCTAAATATAGGTTCAATGCAAGACTTCCTATATTAAAGCCTTTAGGTTACATTACTCCAACATCAGACTAGATTAGCACAAATCACGCACAGATCTTGAAGGATTTTATTAAGGTAAAGTAAGACAATATGCAAGGAACAGAACTTCGAGGTAAGACTTAAACAAAAGATCACATAACATCTTGCTGGATTTACATCCAGACTGACCCCATCATTTGAAATACGTGGCAACATTTGGTCAAAAATTCCCATCATCTTGAAGAAAGAAACAGACCAATCACATTTAATTTGGAGAAGGCCGTTCTACATTGGGAATGCTGCTCTAGCAGATGAATTATGAGTTACGTGCCTTGAGACCGGTGCACTAAAGACTTCCCACAGCCATGACCCTTGGTAACGTGTGGAGCAGGGGGAAGGAGAGGAAAAGGAAGAGGAACAGGTAGACTCTAGGGAATAGATATTATTATCCTCATAACCAGGAGAAGCCCTAGAAGAGTTTGACATTTATGTTCACCTCACACACAAAGTACTTCAGTTCTTGTTGCGCATAAGACAGCATCAAAGTCTACATTATAAATAAATCACCTCTTTTTTTTCCCCTCTTTCTCACCCCCTCTCTTTTTTCTGCCTGGGATTAAACATTAGAAGCTTATCTCTTTGGTTTTAGCTTCAGAGTAGCTGTAAAAACCTCACAGGTCACACATCTCTTGCCACAAAGTGCTGAACTTGATCCAAAACATGAATTATTGTGAAAATTGGTTATTATTGGAATACTTATAACTTAAATTCACCTCTGAGCTTCAGAATCTGCAGAAGCTCCACCTATAATATTGACCATTATAATTTTCTTCCAAAGTTCATTTGATTTAGGAAGCATTTTTGCCCTGCAGCAATATTAAAACAAATTATATGTGAAAGATATTTTGAAGCTCCGTCCTCACTGATTTTATACTTAAGAGAGGCCATTAGATCACCCAGGTTAAGAAGGGCAAAACCATGATCTGCCATACCGAGTTACATCACATGATGAGCAGCACTGCTGTCTTGGCAGAAGAGCTTCTGGGTGACTCTGCTAAGTCCTATTTGTAAAGGAGAAGGGGCTGCCAGGCTAAGGGAGATACCACCAAATAACCCCAAAAGGCAACTGCCTGCCCAGACCAGCCCCACGCTGAGCAGAGCCAAGATTCTTCTTTCACTTAACCAAATTTCCCTCTCCTGTGGATTCTCCAAGGCATGCGGGATGTGCACCTCTCAAACATGCAAGTAATTTGAAATGCAGCTAATAAAGGCACAGAAAATATGAGTATCAGATAGTCTCAGACCACCCTGATGCAGTGTAAATGTGTCTTCATCCATACCCTAAATGCTGCTGTGGACACCACACCTTCACACTGTTTGAGACCACTTTTAGTCTGGACTAGACAAGTTTGCAGCAAGTGGCCTGGGTCACCATCTGGCGACAAAACAGCTTTTACTGAGCTTCTGTGTTCAAAGTGTTTGTAATGAAGAAAGAGCAATTTTTAAAGTTTTAGGCTGAAACGTGTCATGCCCAAGGGCACAATGTGGGGGGCATTTAAGGGCATATCAAGCCAGCTGGCTTGCTCAGCTCACCACCCCAGCCAAGCTTGCCATAGGCCATACCCACACCATCCAGAAAAAATGCTTAACTGTGCCTGAGTTACATACAGTCAACTGAGCCTGCATTTCTTCTTGGAGGGAAGTAACTGATTTATTCAGGGAGTGAAACTAGCTTAAGTGGCTGAGGCCCAGAAGTAAAACATGGACCATTTCTGAGCCAGATTGACAGTGTAAACCACCCTCAACCACTCCTGTTACTTGTACTTTTATTATACCTTTAAGCAACTTGTGCAATAATGACAAAATTATGCAAGCATAAGAAGCATTCCAGCATACTTTTCAGACAGAGAGTTTATCACCTAAAGAAAACACTCAAATACATTGCTTTATTTAAATTTCATGATTATGCACTACAAACTACCAGGCAACCTTGATATGAAACTATCAAGGTTTAGTCAATATTATAAAGCTGTTATCAGTGCAGCTGTAGGTACAAAGCAAGCACAAATGCATACCACTATTTTTGGAATGTATGTACATTTCAAAAGAAAGTACTCTGACTGGTGATCAAAATGCAGTAGGATATACTGGCAGAGAACACTGGCACAATGTTACTCATCAATATAGAATCATCACACCCCAAAACAAAACAAAACACCCTGAAAAACAAACAAAGAAAACTCCATCAAAAACTAAAAAGCTCCCCACAATCATTTCCTAATCAATGGTACTGTGTGACTGAAACTGGCTAAGAGGAGAGAATGCTGCAACACAAAATCACCTGCAAGAAAGCACTACTTTATCTACTTAAAGAAATTTCAGGAGACTGAGGCTGGCTGAAAGGCTGTGCTTTTGGTTTTGCCAGAAACTGCCTCTGAATTGCTGGGTATAGATGAGAGAGGAGACTGCTCCCAGACAACAAATGGCCCAGTCGAGGGGGGTTGGTCCTAAATCCAACCTGCCAACACAGCAGTCCATCCTCTGCTGTGGGCTGTGCTGAGGGTCTGACTTTTGGCAGGGTAGGAAGCGAGGCAGAAGGAGCAGGGAATTGCCACAGTGCTGTCCTTGTTTCCATGACATGTGCTTTTATAACTTGTGTTCCCTGAGGTAAAAGGCACAATTTGGACTCAACAGCTGACAACTCAGCAGTTCTCTGCCTGTGGGATAAGGGAAAGCTGGTTCTGTTGTAGCAACAGTTGACCTCACTCCAGTGCCAGCTCTAGACAGTGCACAGAAAGGAGGGGGCACAAATGCCCTTCAAAACCTTACACCCTGACCAACATTCATACCAATGGCTTAGGAGTTATTTTTAGCTTAAGCACTTTCTGCTTACAGTGAAACCTGCTACTAGGAGTGATTCCAAGAGACAGCAGCAGGGAAAGGCAGACAGCAGCAAAGTAGCAAAAGCCCTGTTGAGCTTCTGGTGCATGCAGGAGTTCAAGGACCTTACGGACACAGAGCAGCAGGGCTCCCACAGTCTGTAAATGTAGGGACTGCAGATTTTCCAGAGGAAGGAGGACAGCAATGAGCAACAATATGATGATGTGTATGAAAAACAGACCATGGATATACTTCTCAGGGACAGGTGAGAACTTCCAAAGATCATCTGTTCTAATTAAAATCTGATAGTCTGTAAGTCAGTAAGGAAGGAAGGCAGGCAAAGAACACAGGGAATTTGTGTGTTTTCTAGTGATAGATAGCCTAGCTGCCCCTCAATCCCTCAACATGCGGGTAAGAAAATATGTCTTTTCATCTAGGAATTTATATAGCCCTCATCATTGCCATGCTAACAACTCTGGAAGAAATCCATACAATTCTAGAAGATGATCCCTTAACATATTTTAGCAGGTAAAAAACCCAAACTTTTGATGCTTCAACCTAAAAGAGTACCGAAATACCACTCAGCTGCAAGGGAAAAAAAAGGAGAGGTGATGATAAATTTTGTACACATCAGCACGCACAGATGCAGTCTCATCTTTGACAGGGCCATACCACTTGCTGATGCTTAAACACTCAAGATTCACAAAGCAATTACTCCCAGCTTGTATCTGCTGATAAAATGAGTGCAGAACCAAAGAAATCAGGTTCCAAAGAAAAATGCTGTTGCTTTTGTTTAAAGACATGGGAGAACAAAGCAGCAGGAATGTTCTCTTTTCTGAGGTAACCCAGCCACTGCAGCACTTGCCGGGGTATCAGAAACACCTCAGGCTACTCAAAGTGACAGATGAGTCAGGATGAAGACACCTCCAGCCCTTCTGTCGATTGCATTTCTGTCCGAAGCTTAAGTCATCACTGACTCAGTGCAATCCTCATGTCCTAGTGAGAGGACACTCACTGGAAGTTCTGGACCATGGTCTCCAGGTCTTTTGCATTAAACTGTTTATGGAACAAAATGTATCAACCAGCTTTGGAGCATAGAGCACTTCCCAAATCGTATCTAGAAGCAATTTATTTTTCTTATTTTTAGACAGAAATTTAATGCCTTCCAGTCAAAAAGCAATAACTATATCTCAGGGGAAAAGAAAAACGTAATCCATCTGCATCAGCCTTGTGATATACAGCACTCTGCAAGATAGAGTCAGTGTTTACAAACATCTAGGTTGTTTAAGACTGCCAGGCACTCTTTCAGATTAAATTCTTGCTAACATATGAAGCTTAAATACATTCAGAGTCTAAACAGATCTTTAAATATATCTTTTCATAAAGCACAAGATTTGCTGTCAGACAGGCATTGGATTAAGCAATCCAACATTAGTAATCCAACATTCTGTTCTGGCATTACCTATGGATGTTAATAACTTAAGATATTTTTTAAACATTTTTTAAAGCCCTGAGCTGCATGGCACTGAAAGAGATGTGAACTTATAGCCATAGATTGTGACTTAACAAGCACCTGAAATTAAAGTCCTATGAATACCTCTTAGAGTAGCAGCAGTAGCTTTGCAACCTGTGAAAAAGTCTTCCTCTCTTTCAGACGAGCATCTCCACCCATATGGCTGCTTCCCTGTATTCCTGGTTTGCCCCCGGCAAGTCTGTGAGAATGCCCTCACCTAAAAGTTAAGTCTTTCCCTTTACTCAGCACACCTGTAAAGTGATTTTGCACAATCTAACCCACAGATAATGCTTGCCACTGGTTGCTCTAGGTGACTAAAATGGTGTGCTTGGAGAGTGCACAATGGAAACTGTTATCTCTTAATAATGCTGATAAAAGTTTGAATAGGTGAAACAGTGATAAGATGAAAGGATGCAAAGACTTAGTAAACAGAAAGCAAACAAAATCGGGTGATCTACTGATTCCCTATGAGTTATATTCCAAACCAGCTTCAACCTAGTAATTTTTAATCTTTCCTTTTGTGAACTTCTGCAACATTTTCCAGGGTAGGTCACAGCCCTGCAGTCTATTGACACTAGACTGTCTTTTCTTAGACCTCTCAGAAGTAACCTGCTGACCCATCTCCAGCTAATATCCAGCAGCTCATGCTGAGAAATACCAACCAAGTATACTTGCTTGGTATTCACTTTACCATCATGGAATTTGCTCCTGTCCATTCCAAATCCTTCCCCTCGTCAAAATTAATTTTTTGTTTTGATCTTGATTCAAATCGTGGCCATATCCAGGTGACTTCTAGGTCTATTCTCACCTCTATGTACAGGAATCAAAAGACATCAAAGCTTATCTTTATCACCAAAATCATGCAGCATAAAATGGTTGATAGCTAACAACAAGCACAGACGTTTCACAGATCAAGGCATTCATGCATTCCTCCCTACAGGATGTGCAAAGCTTTATATATAAACACGTGGGCACTGATTGATCTACACCAAAAAAACATACGGTCTCAGCTGGCATTGCCACATGCTGATTTGAGACGGAACATGGCATGACATAGAGTTTAATCTTTCTCACAGCTACTAAACCTGCTTAGTCTTATTAACAGTCTGGGTTCATGCTGTGGGGTTGAACTAAGGGTTTAGGAATAATTTAAAGAATTCTTGTATGGAGAAAAGGCAGAACATACTTCCAGGTGAGATGTCAAAGGCAAATCACACTGCCTTACTTAGGTAACAAGCTGAGTTTCAAATACAGCAGAAATTCCCAGGCTCCACTGAAGGAAATTTGACAGGACATGGGCTTGATAATGGAATATAAATAATTGACTATTTTAGCAATGGCAATTTTAAGCGTGCAAGTCTGTTGAACAGAATCAGTGACAATTCCTACACAACAGCTACCATCCCACTCTCCCCAGTATTAGACGATTGTAATACCTATCCAGATCTTCACTCCCATTCATAGCAAAGCTCCCAGGCATTCACGACCAACGAAAATCGAAAAACAAACCTTGCATATTACCAATTCCTACCGAAGTAACACACAGCATGCCAGCACAACACAGTCAATTCAAATCTGCTCGATGAATTTTAACAAGGGAATAACGTTCTTTACAGAACTGCCTCAAAGGTTTAGAGAGATCGTTTTCAAACATGTTATCTACACACATTAGAAATTCAATCACTCAAAACAGACACAGCTGCCGCTGTGCCAGAGTCCCTGTACAGCCAGTGTGCAATGAGGCGCCCAGCATGTCTGGATGCTCCCCAGACACAGAAGGGGCTCCGGAGTCCCCTCTTAAAACTCCATTTTTCCAAAGGGTGCTACTTATTTAAAAATAAAACAAAACAAAATAAAATAAAGTAAAATAAAATAAATAAAATAAATTATAAAAAGAGGCATAAACAGTATTTACCCGCTGCTCAGTCCTTGAGCCAGCCAACCTGCCGGCCAGCAGAATGAGCTGTTGACAAAACACAGCCTCTATTTAAGTCGCGGGCTCCGGGCAGCGGCAGAGAGGAGCCGCCGGTCTCCCC